>JAODAL010050144.1:0-27642 GCA_025379985.1 Phyllomedusa bahiana
GCACCGCTTCCCCCCTGCGCCCGCCAATGGAATGAAGTGCGTCCGCCCGGGCGCCTAAATATCCTCCCGGCCGCAACTAACCCCTCAGCACTTCCGTTCCGTGTTGCGGCTGTTCCAGGTCCTGCCTCTCCCTTGGCTGTGAGGCCGATGGTGTCACGTGATCTTGAGCAGTGTGGAAAGGAGGGGGTCCTGTTGATGGAGGGAAAACTATGGCAGGGCCCTGGGTCTCCTTTACATGGAGATCTCCCTGATGCTGTGAGGGGGGTCACTGGGTTATACAGGAATAATATGACTACAGTAACTCAGGCTATAATATGTTTTCCCAGAATTCCCTGTATAATATCCTCATTGGAAGAACCTTCTAGTGGGGACAGTATAGAGGGACGGACCACATCCTCTTAAATCACAAACCAGACACCAAAATTCATACTACACAATAGGCTCCGCCCCTTAAAGGGATTGTCCACCCATAACAATGACCTCCTGACCCCGGTGTGTATAATCACTGGGGGCCGGTCCGCGGGGACCTGCAGCAGTCTGGGAAAAGGGGGCCAAACCCTCTGGGAGAGGGAGCATCACCCCGGGCCCCTACAGGACTACCCAAGGAAAAAGGACTGTGGGGGGTTTATCGCATTTTAACTCCATTTTTTGGGGGGAAAATTAAACGTCAGCTGACATTTATTTACAGCGTTGGGGTGAATAATGTAACTTTATCGGTCATGTCGTTACAGAACCCGGACAACGCTACAGCATTTTCTTAAAATTTTTACAGTAAAAAGCCAAAAACCCACGATCACAAGGATTAGGATTAGATACAAGCCCGCAGGGGCAGATCCACAGGATAGGATTAGTACAAGCTAGCAGACGTATCCCCCAGGAAGGATTAGATAACAGTCAGATACAGTTACAAGGATAGGAAAAAGATACACAGCTCAGCGCAGTAACACACAGGAGGATTTTGATAAAAAGTCGGCAGTGGATCACAAGGAAGGATTGTACACAGTCAGAACCCGTAAACAATATGAAGGATTGATAACACTCAGCAGACAGTAAATACATATGGATTAATACACAGTTTAGTAGCCAGTAACAAGGATAGGTTAGAAACACCGCCCCGAGACAGTATCAAAGGATAGGATTAGATACACAATCGCAGAGAATATCAAAGGGTAGGATTAGATCAAGTTTGTAACAGTATCAGAAGGATAGGATTGATACACATCTAGCAAAGTATCAATAGGATAGGATTAGTACAATGAGCAGACGGGATCCAAGGATAGGATAGATACAACCAGGGAACCAGTATCACATTGATAGGATTAGATACACAGCTCAGAGGAAGTATATACAGGTAATTAGATCACAGTCTTTGCCAGTATCAACAGGTAGGATTAGATTTCACCGCCCGCAAAGTATCAACAGGATAGGATTAGATACACAAAAATCAGCGGAATATCACAAGGATAGGATTTGATAAAAAAGATCCCTTTTGGGGCCCCTGAACCCGATAAACCCGGCATAATCTTCGAAGGGCACCGAAATTAAAAATTAGCCCCCAGGTTTAGAAAACAGGGGTACCCAAAAAATAACTACTCAAACCTGGGAGTTCTCCTGCGGTTCCCCCCCAATGTTTTATGTTGTCTAAGGGATCGTTCCCAATCAAAGTCACTTCCAACACTACTAAAATAACTATTTCCATCAAAAAAAGAGCTAAATTTAAAAAGCTCTTTTTTGAATAAAATGTCCCTTTTATTGAATTTTAACATCCTATAAGTTTTGGGGAAGGGAAAAACCCCACCCTTTGCATCTCAAAAAGGAAAAACGGGGCCCTAAAAGCCTTTCATCAAACGGGGGGATCTACTTCAGAGGGGTCTCCCCTCAAAGTAAACGAGGCCCAAACAAAAAGATTTTTAAACCCTTAAAAAAAAATCACTCCCAAAGCACTATTCCCCCGGGAAAAACCAAAAATCGTCTAAAAGGCCCTTCAAAAAAGGGGGGATGTATTGGGTCTTTTAAAACCCCAAAAAACCCCCATCTACAAAGGGTCAAAAAATGCTACTGAACTTATATATTTAAAGGGTTAGGGAAACTAAACCCGCCAAAAATTTAGTCACGTCTGGGGCCCGCAAAACCCGAAAAACAAAATCCCAAAAAAAAGTAGTTTTTTTAGGGGATTTTTTCTCCCAAACATAGGGAAAAAAAATTATAACCCTGCAGGTCTGTGAAAAAATGGGGTTTAAAACATTTCGAAAAAAATAAGTACCAATCCTATATTATACCTCAAATTCTTTAGTTTTTTTTTTTTGAAACCTAACCGAAAAATCCCGTGTCAGTACACACTGGGGGGTTCTTAATTCTATTCCTAATTATTAGTTAAGAGGCCCGTAATTTTAAGCCCTTTCTTTAAAAAGCCAAAAACCCCATCATTCTATGGAGAGGTATTTGTAATCATATTTTTAAAAAGATTTTAAACTCTTCCTTTTAATAGGATTGGAAAACTTTAATCCCTAAAAACACCCATCTTGCAACCCTTGCATCAGGAACGCTTGTTAACCCAAACCCTAGGGCCTCATCGCTACTAATCACATCCAAATCCCTACGAAACTTTATATCACAAAAATACCCAATTTTCCCCCCCCGTTTCCGGGATGCACTTTCCCCCTATTTTAGAACCCGCTTCCAATACTATTATTATGGAGAAATACCCTTTTCCACACTCCCCCAAACAATTTCCTATAGAATAGAAACTCTTTTCCCCATTGGACATTTTTAATTTTTCCGGGTGATAAGACACCCAACACATTGCCCCTTTCACTCTTTTCCCTATCATTGGTCCATTTCATTACCGGTCATCAGCCTAACCAATCACTTAGGTTCCCCCCTAGGTGAACTTCTATACCCCAAATTTAAAATTTCTCCCCGCCATACTTTTCAACCTGAAATGAGGTTTGGGAAATTATGAAAAAAAGCTTGGCGCGGGCTCACTCTATTTTTTAGCGCCCTTATTTTTTTAAAAACCCAAAAAAAGGGATACCATTGGTTTTATTCAAACCCCCCTGCTCATTTTTCCCATTGGACATTTTTCCTTTATATATCCCCAATCGAATTCTCCCATATTCTTCACTTTTTATCTATTGGGGGTGATTTAATTTTTCATCACACATATGTATATATCCCCCCCTTGCCTCATTACGCAATAAAAAAAAACAACCTCATCAGTTTTAAAAAAAACACTTTTATTTTTCGGGATACATTGACCCCCGATTTTGAGACTTCAGGCTCATCCCTCTGTCCCTTTTAGACTCTTCCACTGACTCTCCCGGACAGTGATTTACACCCGTTCCCCCCCGATTGGGGCCTTTTAATTTAAAGACATTACGGGCATTCCAACTGTTTTAAAAACCAATTTTTTTTGGGTTGCGGGGATTTTTATGTATCATGTAGGGTTTTTTCCATTGTTTTTACTTCTGATGAACGCGAGTCTTTCGCGCGAAAAAGCGTCAAAATTTTTAAAAATAGTTGTTTTGTTTTTTTTTTATGCGGATTAATTCTTGCATTTTTTTTAATAAATTTCTATTTTAACATTTCAACCAAAAGTTTGGGGGTTTTTTTCCACAAAAGTGCGCCGGGGGGCCATTTTTTTTTTTATCCCGATCAGGGGCAATCAAATAAAGGGGCGACAGGGGCCCCTTCAACCAAAGGAAAGTTTTGGGCCAAAACAAAAACAAAGGGGGGACAGTTTTTTAAAAAACAGTAAAAATGGGAGAAAAAGCTGATTGGCTGAGCTAGCGGGGGCTTTGGTTTTTCCCCGCCAATCAAGCGCGACGCTTGTCCCCCTTGTAGTCTATGGGGAGATCGGGCCCCAATGCAATCTCGGTCTCAGCGCCGTGTGGCAAAGGAGTGTGATTAAAAAAAATAATTTTTATTAAGTTTTAATATATCAAACCCGTAAAAGAGGGTGAAAAACCCTTTTATAAACATAAATCAATTTTAAAACCCGAACAACGCTTTTTCCCGAGACCCCCACTACACAGGAAATTGGGGTAAGAGGGAAATTTCCGGGAAAAACAGTTATTTTAAATTTTTTTAAAACTCTTTTCATTGGTCGGCATAAACCAGCCAAACAAAAAGGAGCGACAGGGGCCCATTCCCAACCTATGGAGAAATAAACCAATCAAAAAACAAAGGCGGGGCAGTTCAAAAAACAGTAAAAATGCTGAAAAGAGCTGATTGGTTGGGCTAGCGGGGCTTGGCTTTCCCAGCCAATCAGAGCGCAAGCTACTTGTCCCATTGTAGTCTATGGAGAGATCGGCGCAATGAAATCTCGGCTCTCAGCGCCGTGCAGCATGGAGTATGATTAAAAAAAATTATTTTTATTAAGTGTAAAATATGATCTGAAAAAGAGCTGAAACCTTTTATAAAAATAAATCACTCAAATCCCTAACAACGCGTTTGTCGCCGAGACCGGCGCTACATCGGGAATTGCAATATAGACAATTGCCAGGAAATACAGTAATTCAAATTGTTTAAGCTCTTCTCATTGGTCGGCATAAACCAGCCAATCAGAATAGGAGCGACAGTGGCCTATTCTAACCTATGGAGGAGTATTGACCAATCAGAATAGGAGCGACAGGGACCTATGGAGAAATATAGACCAATCATATTCAAAGGCGGGACAGTTCAAAATACAGTCAAAAGACAGAAAAGAGCTGATTGGTTGAGCTAGCGGGGGCTTGGATATCCCGGCCAATCAGAGCGCGAGATACTTTCTCATAGACTTCTATGGGAAAAGAAATGCAAAGCGAGCTCTGTTTGTGATTGGCTAAGTTAAAAGAGATGCGGTGATTTGGACCAATGGGAGAGCGAGCGACGCTCTTATGGGTTTTCTAATGCAATCTGAAATAAAACTATACATGGCCGAAATCAAATGATAAGACTACAGAAGTTGTACCAATGTGTACAGTATATAAAATGATCAATAATATGGGGGTAAAGAAAAAAAAATATGAATTCAATAAAATCCTATTTATTTCTTTATTTTTGTTACACCCATACTATTGATCCTTGGGCTAACGAAAATAAAGAAATAAACATGATTTTATTGAATTAATATTTTTTTTTCTTTACCCCTATATTATTGTTCATTTTATATACAGATCGGTACAACTTCTGTAGTCTTATCATTTGATTTCGTCAATATTTCTCCATAGGTTATAATGGGTCCCTGTCGCTCCTATTCTGATTGGTCAATACTCCTCCATAGGTTAGAATGGGCCACTGTCGCTCCTATTCTGATTGGCTGGTTTATGCCGACCAATGAGAAGAGCTTAAACAATTTGAATTACTGTATTTCCCGGCAATTCTCTATATTGCAATTCCTTATGTAGCGCCGTTCTCGGCGACAAACGCGTGTTAAGGATTTAACTGATTTATTTTTAGAGAAGGTTTCAGCTCTTTTCAGATAATATTTTACCCTTAATGAAAATGATTTTTTTAATCATACTTTCATGCCGCATGGCATCAATGGGACAAGACTACAATGGACAAGTAGCTCGCGCTCTGATTGGCTGGGATAGCCAAGCCCCCGCTAGCTCAACCAATCACTCTTTTCTGACCTTTTTTACTGTATTTTGAAACTGTCCCGCCTATTGATTTTGATGGTTCTAACTTCTCCATAGGTTATAATGGGTCCCTGTCGCTCCTATTCTGATTGGTCAATAGTTCTCCATAGGTTTTAATGGGACACTGTCGCTCCTATTCTGATTGGTTGATTTATGCGGACCAATGAGAAATGCTTACAGATTTTGAATTACTGTATTTCCCGGTAATTTCGAATATCCCAATTCCTTATGTAGTGCCGGTCTCGGCGACAAACACGTTGTTAGTGATTTTATTAATGTATGTTTATAGAAGGCTTCAGCTCTTTTTCAGAGAAGATTTTACAACTAATAAAAACGATTTTTTTTAATCACACTCCATGCCGCACAGCGCTGAGCGCCGAGATTGCATTGCACCGATCTCTCCATACACTACAATGGGACAAGTAGCTCGCTCTCTGATTGGCTGGGATAGCCAAGTCCCCGCTAGTTCAACCAATCAGCTCTTTTCTGCATTTTTACTGTATTTTGAACTGTCCCGCCTTTGAATTTGATTGGTCAATAGTTTTCCATAGGTTTTAATGGGTCTCCGTCGCTCCTATTCTGATTGGCTGAGCTAGCCAAGCCCCCGCTAGCTTAACCAATCAGCTCTTTTCTGCCTTTTTACTGTATTTTGAACTGTCCCGCCTTTGAATTTGATTGGTCAATTCTTCTCCATAGGTTATAATGGGTCACTGTCGCTCCTATTCTGATTGGCTGGTTTATGCCGACCAATGAGAATAGCTTACAGAATTTGAATTACTGTATTTCCCGGCAATTTTCAATATCCAAATTCCCGATGTAGCGCCGTTCTTGATTTTTGCAAAGTAAATTTTATTTCTGTATTTTTTTTTGTAGGTTTGAGCTCTTTTTCAGAGAATGTTTGACGCCTTTATAAAGGCGATTTTTTGATTCATACTCCGCACGGACATCTTTAATGATTTCTCGCTGTTTTCCAGCCTGTCTCAAATCGGAATACATGTGAGGCGCAGTCCCTTGTGCACCTAAGTCCCGCACTGCGCCCCACACACTGGTGAGGCGCGGTGAACTTTTCCACGCATGTATGAGCGCACCGCCTCGGACGGCGAATCATAGGCGCAGCGCCGCACTGCGCCCCACACACTGGCGAGGCGCGGCGGACTTTACATGCTATGTATGAGCGCGCCCCAGCGCCGACATAAATCAGGCGCAAATTTCGCCGGAAAACTGGAGAAAAGATGCGCCCCGACTGGCGAGCTTCATACATGTCACCCTAAGTTTGCCATCCCTTTTTACAAATGACACCCCCACTTTTTCAGGTCACACCTCTTTTTTACAGGGCCCTCCTCACACCAATACATCCAAAACCAAGAATTGCCACTTTAAAAATCATGTTTTTATGTCATAATATTCTAAAAATCTAAATTTTCTTACTTTTCTGGCGATAGAGCTATGGAAGTACTGTATTTAAGATTACGGGATAAAATAACTTTCTCATTAGGATCTCACTGGGGAGCATAAGAGGGTTTTTTTTTACCACTTTCAGTTTGTTTGTTTTTTTTATTTATTTATTTTTATTCACTGTACAGATTAAATCAAATAATAATGTAATAGATTGGATGGTTATGGACATGACAATACCAATTATGTGTACCTTTTTTTTTTTTTTCTTAATGAAACTTGGCGCCGACACGTCAGTTCTAAATCGATATGGAGGAGTGTAGAATGCGACAGCATGTATGAACCTGTATTATGTGGGTTCATAAATCTACTGTGTGGTATATCTTGCATAGCATAGCATTTCTGTGGCGCATGTCTTTGCCGCATAGCACATCTTTGGCTCGTAGCAAAGCATATCTTTGGCACATAGTAAAGCTTTGGCATATATTGTTGGTGCAAAGCATATCTTTGGTGCAAAAGTGCTGTGTCTGTTGTAATTTTGGCTATTCATACATCTATAGAACAGAGTTACGACATACATGCCGCTCACAGTTTTTTTTTTTATTGGAGAATGAGGGGTCTTTTTTGTTCTTTTTAATTTGTTTAAAGATTTTTTATTTATTTGCTTTTTCCTTTTTTTGGCCCAATATGGGACCAGATTATGAGATTTCTTGATCGCTTTTATAATAGCGCCATATTACTGTTTAACTATGTATTATTCTGTATGTGACAGGCAGTCTATATACACTCACCGGCCACTTTATTAGGTACACCATGCTAGTAACGGGTTGGACCCCCTTTTGCCTTCAGAACTGCCTCAATTCTTCGTGGCATAGATTCCACAAGGTGTTGCAACGATGCTCAATTGGTACCAAGGGGCCCAAAGAGTGCCAAGAAAATATTCCCCACCATGACACCACCACCACCAGCCTGAACCGTTGATACAAGGCAGGATGGATCCATGCTTTCATGTTGTTGACGCCAAATTCTGACCCTACCATCCGAATGTCGCAGCAGAAATCGAGACTCATCAGACCAGGCAACGTTTTTCCAATCTTCTACTGTCCAATTTCGATGAGCTTGGGCAAATTGGAGCCTCAGTTTCCTGTTCTGAGCTGAAAGGAGTGGCACCTGGTGTGGTCTTCTGCTGCTGTAGCCCATCTGCCTCAAAGTTCGCCTTACTGTGTGTTCAGAGATGTTCTTCTGCCTACCTTGGTTGTAACGGGTGGCTATTTGAGTCACTGTTGCCTTTCTATCAGCTCGAACCAGTCTGCCCCTTCTCCTTTGACCTCTGGCATCAACAAGGCATTTCCGCCCACAGGACTGCCGCTCACTGGATGTTTTTTTCTTTTTCGGACCATTCTCTGTAAACCCTAGAGATGGTTGTGCGTGAAAATCCCAGGAGATCAGCAGTTCTGAAATACTCAGACCAGCCCTTCTGGCACAAACAACCATGCCACGTTCAAAGGCACTCAAATCACCTTTCTTCCCCATACTGATGCTCGGTTTGAACTGCAGGAGATTGTCTTGACCATGTCTACATGCCTAAATGCACTGAGTTGCCGCCATGTGATTGGCTGATTAGAAATTAAGTGTTAACGAGCAGTTGGACAGGTGTACCTAATAAAGTGGCCGGTGAGTGTATATATATAGCTCATATATATGGCAGGCCCAGAGGCTATTGTTTGGCCTCTCGATGCCATGGAAACGAGGGGTGCCCACGGGTGACAGATAAAGACCCCTCCCCCTGTTAACTAACTTGATTCCGGAAACACCCCTAACCATGGCATTAAGCAGGTTAGATGGACAGGCACCAGTCGGCACTTGATGTGTGGAAGTATAAATTGTATTGGCATTCAATTGGAGCCATCCACTGGTACCCTGTCTGTTACCTGGGGATTGTGAGTATACTGTGCATCATGACTATTTCTTCAACCATTTTATTATCATGTGGATACAGTAGATGTACATATTAATAATTTTCTGTATGTACGACTGGAATCTGTTATCTACCAATTTAGTCATCATCTTAGTCACCCATGCTAGAGTTACTTTTGAATAGGAAGATGGCTATTATGTCCATTTTGGTCCCTGATGAGCCCCTCATAGATTAGGAGATTGGGACATTTATCTGTGTATGTCCATCTGTGTACATTGAGTGTTGGTCTTGAGAATATATTGTGGTGACTAGACCTAGACGTTTATACCTAGATTGGATGATTTGATGGCACTAATCAGCCCTTTGCATCTGTATTAGAATAGGGAATTTATAGGGCATCTTTTTTCCAGTGCTAGGTTCTTGATGGGGTTGCCCTTATAGAGGTGGGTACCCCATGTATATATAGGTAGGTGTTTGGTAGCTCTTGGAAGGGATTTAATAGGGTTTTGTATGTGTTTGATAACATTTTATTAAATTATTAAATGTTACATTTTAGGATATATCTAGTGTATGTAACTCCCTTTATGTTGTTCAACTGGAAGTGCTGTCAGATGCAGTGTCTGTTGTCACTTCTGGTTACCATAACATTGGAAGTTAGACTGCAATAGAAGCTTCACCATTTTTTCTCAATCTGGTACAAGAATAAATTTAGTTCCATACACAAAAAATGTCTATTTGCGTTTTGTGTATGTGAATAGACATGGAACATATGCCACTGGCCTCCATTCTTTGCTGTGTGAATAGGGTTGGGACAAGGCATTTTGGTGCCAAAGGCAAGTAGGGCAAGTGCTCCCCCTCCTTCCTGGTAAATTCAAATGCCTGGCTGTGACCTGATGAATAGTGCTTGCATTTGCAGCCTCCCCAGCTACTTAGAGTGGGAAAAAACACAATTACAACATTTTTCTTTTTTGGAGATGTGGTATAAATGATGTTATCTTTATTCTGCGGGTCGGAGCAAACCGATTAATTTTTAATTCTTTTTAATTTGCTTTGCAGTGCTATTTTCTGAGACTTATGAAACATTTAGGGGGACATGTCTGAAAACTGTCTTGGTCTAAGTCTTTTCTTGTTGCCCAAAACAAACAATCAGAGCGGGCCGTTAATTTTTTAAGAGCACGAATTTAGATGTATGGGGAGCTCTGATTGGTTGCTATGGGCAGCAAGAAAAGTCTTAGACCAAGACAGTTTTCAGACATGTCCCCCTTATTTTTTATTTTTCCCTCTACAGATGTGTGAGGTCTTATTGCTTTTTGTGGACCGAACTGTGGTTTTCATTGGTACCATTTTTGGATACCTGTGACCTAATGATCAGTTTTTATTCCAATTTATGGGAGGGCAAAGTGACTAAAAAACCTGCAATATTAGGGCTGGGTATTTTTTTTTATGGCATTCACTCTGTGGGATACAAAAGGTTATAGACTAATAAAATGGACTTTTACAGATGTTGCAATTTGCAATAAATGTATTTTTTATTGTTTTTCTGATTTATTTGTAAAATGGGAAAATGAGGGTATTTTGAACTTTTTTATATTTAAAAAAGTTAATATATTTTTTATTTGTACTTTAAGTCCCATTAAGGAACTTGACCACTAGGCGGCATGAATACTTTTTTGTAATATTAATTTATTGCAGAATAGTGTACAATTACAGCTCTCCTTTCAGACTTTGCCTCTGGCAGGGTGCACTACAAGTAGTAAGATTGCTGGAGTCCTTTATTAAGCTACGAGCTGCCATAACTACCATTCGGCAAACTGCAATTTTATTTGGGGGGGAAGCTGAACGGGAGATGGTAGGGGATGCCCCCTTCTTCATAACTGCCTAGATGCCACAGTCACATTGACAACAGTATCTGAGCTGTTAAACAATCTGGTCCTGGCTGACCTGAAGGCAGGTGCCGGCTGTAACTAACAGGTGCCAGCTCCATACTTCCTTTCTCACCCTTCCCTAGGCAGTTGCCAGTGTTTGTCTACCTGTGGTCCTGGCTCTGCATGCAGTTGTAGAAGAACTACACCTACCTTGTTATTTTTGATGGTCGACTTCTGTCATGGCATCAAGGTTTTGGTGCAGAGAGGCAAAGTTGAGCATTTTCTTCTTTTTAGTGACTTGTTCCTCATATGTACAGTCTTGACTTCTACATACAGAATTGACTTGCTCCTGTAATTTGATATGCCCATAAATCTTTGCAGCACCTTCTTGTTCTGTGACCTGGCCATACTTACCTGACTTTGGCTTCACTCCACTCTCTGAAAATATTTCTTCATATAAAATTTCTGTTTTCTTAAACAGACACTTACTTTATGCAGTCTCAGGCCATTTTCCTTTGCAATCTGTAAAACTCATTCTAATCTTTTGTCATGCTCATCTTCCGTGGAGCTCCAAATCAGAATGTCATCTATGTAGACTTTAACTGCTTTAAACCACTGTAATAGCTATTGCTTTGTTCTATGAAAAACCTCAGGAGTAGAACATAATCCAAAAGGAATATGCTTAAACTGGTATCTTCCAAATGGTGTATATAAAGGCACATAGCGTTCTGCTTCTCTTAGTAAGGGAAATTTGCCAGAATCCATTTCATGCACCTTATATTGTAAACATCTTTGCAATTTCCATTTCACCCAAGATTCATTTTGGATAAGATTGTGAAAATGTTCTTCTCTTATATTTTCAGTTAATTCCTCTGAATCCAAGTACAACCGAAAGAATAATTTTTTTCTCCACAACAAGGGTCGAATACCAGAATGCAGTAGCTGAAAAAGAGCACATTCACACGATTTTCTACAGATTGATAATGGCCATATGGTTTTGCAAGCTGTATACCTGCTCTATGCCCTTAAGGTCCTCATTGTTGGCCACATTAATTTGCAGGTATACAGCTTGAAAAACCAAGCCTCAGGTTCCACACTATGGGACTTGTAGACTCCTTATACACAGGCAGTTAATTCCTTGTAACGAGCACTAATCGACAAATTGATTGGGGTTTGGTCCCACGTCTACCAATTGTTGAAGCGTAAATGGATCATGGGTGTGGATCTTCGTTTCCATCATTGTTAGCAGCAGATCTCCTGAAAGAAAGATGTGTCGCTGACAATTGATTTTCATTGTAGCATATGCGATCAGACAACGAACAACCAAAAGGTCCTTGCAGAGCCTTTAATCTAGGGCAATGATTGGGTCTGAATGCTCTTAGACTGATAACTGACCTATGTAAAAGACCAAACTAAGCAACGAACCAATATGAGGGTTCACTGGTAGTTTTAATAACATGTAGCTCTGTAAGGGCGCTTTCACATGGAGCATTTTTTGATTTGTTTTTGGATACCACAGAGACTCTTCAGTTTGTGGGCCTTTACAGGCTTTCACTCACTTTTTTTTTTATTTCACAGACAGTAATGTTACAAGTCATACTTCAGACAGTTCTGTTTACAGGCTAAATCCATCTCTATATCTCTCTCTCTCTTCTGGGTGCATTCCTGATATATACCTCTCAAATGTTGCCACACTTAGGGCATGTCTCGACTGCACGGGTTTTTGGCCGGTTTTTCAGGTGGTTTGTGCTTTTGCAGACTGCCTGAAAAAAAGGGCTGAAAACCAGCAGAACGGGGCTCTATGGTTTTACGCCCGGCGGTTTTGCCCCCAGCGGTCCGCCCCCAAAACATTGTGATTGCACATTTTTCAGTCCGGTTTCCGGACGGAATATGTGCATCTCAATGTGAAGGGGGAGGGCTTTTTTCCGCTCCTCGTGGAGAAAAGTCCCCCCCCCCCGCGCGCGTGGCCGATATTTGGCACTTGCCGGGTAAACGGCCCCGGATGCAGCCGAGCAGGATTGCCTGCTTAGGCCTCGTTCACATGACGGATTTGAATGCAGTCATGGCCGCGGGTTCCTACGCGGTTTCCGTGTCCAAAACCACGTCCAAATCGCGCCCAGTTTATTAACATGGTTTCCTATGGGAAACCGCGTTAATATTCACACACCGCGGATTTGCCGCGCGTGTTTGAGAACTTTCCTGTCAATTCTTGACAGGGAGTCCTCAGCGTGATAGGCAAACCTTCGCCACAAGCTGCGCCCAAAACCACGCCCGACTTGCACCGCGACCACGCCCAGCGCCTGCACCGCAAACCCGCGTTTGCGGCGAGGGTAGGACGAGGTTTGGCCACGGGAACCGCGGTGTGAACGAGGCCTTAAACTCTCTCAGCTGTCTGTTGCCACCCAAGTGAGGGTATGACCTAGGCCCTGTGAGACTAACCTAGAAATGATCTGGTGGTCAGCTAACAATCTACTAGTCTATCTATTGTCTTCTCACTGTTGTACTCTCTTTTTGCTTAACTTCCTGAGCCTGTCTCACTCTTTATCTCTACGCTCCTGTCTGCTCTCATAGTTTTTTTCCTCTCTCATCTGTCTGTATCCTGAGCTTCTCCCTCTCTTGGCGAGTACTTTTATTTTGGGGATGTTGTGCTCTCTGCTTGCCACTCTCCACCACCAGCTGGTGTATAGGAAAATCTTATGCTGGAACAATTAAAGCTGAATAAGATCATAGTTGCCAACTTTTGAAATTGAAAAAGCAGGAGATTGTAGAGGGCGGCGCGCGGAGTGCCACGCCCCTTCAAAAAGCCACACCCACTCCACCTAACTGCATAACGGCTTTGGAAGAAAGCCAGGTAGATGCCCTTATAGCCAGGTAGTAGCCCCCCATAACCAGGTAGTGCCCCTTACAGGCAGGTAGATGCCTCCTCTGTAGCCAGGTAGAGCCCCTCTGTAGCCAGGTAGAGCCCCCTCTGTAGCCAGGTAGATGACCCCCTTTGTTAGCCAGGTAGATGCCCCCTTTGTTAGCCAGGTAGAGCCCCCATTGTAGCCAGGTAGTGCCCCCTTTGTTGCCAGGTAGATGCCCCCCATTGTTAGCCAGGTAGATGCCCCCTTTGTTAGCCAGGTCGATTCCCCCTTTGTTAGCCAGGTAGTTCCCCCTTTGTTAACCAGGTAGATGCCCCCTTTGTTTCCACGTAGATGCCCCCATTGTTTTCAGGTTTATGCCCCCCTTGTTAGCCAGGTTGTTGCCCCCATTGTTAGCCAGGTAGATGCCCCCTTTGTTAGCCAGGTAGATGCCCCCATTGTTAGCCAGGTAGATGCCCCTCTGTTGCTAGGTAGACCTCCCCATTGTAGCCAGGTAGATGCCCCCTTTGTTAGCCAGATAGTGCCCCCATTGTTAGCCAGGTAGATGCCCTCTTTGTTAGCCAGGTAGATGCCCCCTTTGTTAGCCAGGTAGATGCCCCCTTTGTAGCCAGGTAGTGCCCCCTCTGTTGCCAGGTAGACCCCCCCATTGTAGCCAGGTAGCTCTGTTGCCAGGTAGGCCCCCCCGATTGTTGCGTGGTAGTGCCCCTCTGTTGCCAGGTAGACCCCCCCATTGTAGCCAGGTAGTACCCCCTCTGTTGCCAGGTAGACCTCCCATTGTAGCCAGGTTGTGCCCCTCTGTTGCCAGGTAGACCCCCCCCATTGTAGCCAGGTAGTGCCCCCTCTGTTGCCAGGTAGACCCCCCATTGTAGCCAGGTAGTGCCCCCTCTGTTGCCAGGTAGAGCCCCCATTGTAGCCAGGTAGAGCCCCCCTATAACTAATAAAAATAAAATAATAAAAGCCACTTACCTCACCAGGCTCCTGCAGCTCCGGACATCTCCCGGCCGATCTCCTCAGCGTCGCAGGGGAAGTCAGTGCAGCCGCGCGTCACGCCCCCTGCGACACTGAGGTGTATGTACAGCGCACACCGGCGCTGTGCATACAGGGGGAGAAGGGAGGAGGGGAAGGATCCCTCCTGCCTTCTCCCTGTACTGCTGAACTGACTGTGCGGCTGCACAAGTCAGTGAAACTCGCGGGGCGGGTGAGCGGCCGCTGCGGCCGCTTCACCCGCCTGTAGGAGCGGCCCGACGGCGCCAGAGTAGCGCACCAGCACTACTCTTGTGCCGCGGTTCCCCCGCTGCCTGCTGGCGGCGGGAGAAATGCCAACTCTTTCGGGAGGGCGGGGGGGACCCCCATTAGCGGGACTCCCCCGCCAAAAGCGGGAGAGTTGGCATGTCTGAATAAGATCCTTTCTATATAACAACAACTAAAGAACTGAATTGTCTAAAAAGGCAGGCTCTTTATCAAGTGCCTGCAGCCCCTCCATTCTCTTTCCCAGCATCCCCTGGTAAATCCCTTTCTCTTTGGCATCAGGCCTCCACTGCTCAGTGGTGCTTCAAGCACTAGAGCACCATTTTAAAATGCACTATCATCATCATTAACATTGCTATATATACATTTATATAAATATTAAACATATTGGGCGACATGTATGAATGGGGCTGCACCAGATATCTGCCGTCTTTTCAGCCCGATATCAGTCGCAGCCCCATTCATACATTTTTAAGTCTCCCGGCGGGGCGCACTAGAACCGTAGTGAAACTATAGATTTATAGCTCCGCTACAGAATTTCTAGACGCATTACTGCTGAAACAGGTATACCTGATCCAGAAATGTCACCCTAGCACTAGAATGCTCCTGATTTATGACCCTCTGTAGAGCAGGTTCATAAATCAGGCGCATTCTATGCCAGCATAATGCGCATGAAATTTGGCTTGTTAGCACCAAATTTCATGCATGTCACCCATTAACTTTATATAAGACCACTTGTAGAGTGGTGTTACAGCCCATAGGCCTATCATGTGTGATACTACTTGCTGTATATTTTATGTGTGAAAAGTCTTAATAGATCAGGAGCACAAGCCCCAAAACATGTTCTTTGTGCCTCTACACTGTAATAGTGTGGTGCCCCAGAGCCAACAGAAGAGAGGATGGAAGTAGGAGTAGATTTTACTCTCACCGTGGCTCTCACCCGAACCTCTCATAATACCCGGAAGTACACAGTGAAGAAGGTCTGCAGGTACAGGAGTAGGTATTGTTCCATGGTTTTCCCCTCAGATACACTCTGGAAATAACCCTCTCTTCCCTGATGGTGGTTGAAGTGTCCCTGATGTTAGTGCAGAATAAGAGACAAGATGCTAAGTGGTGCAGTACAAAACAACTCTGTTTACTCCAAGATAGATTGGATAAACAGAACTAGGCACTCCAACATTAAAGGGGTTGTCTCACTACATCGATTCATCTTACCTCCGTCCTGTTTTCTCAGTTTCATTTTTGAATTCAGGGGCGTGATTACTGGCTTTACTTGCTTTACTGGCTTCTACTGGCTACTACTCTCCTGCAGTGAGGACAGCAGGTCTATAGGTATAACAACCAGCCCTGGCAGCCTATAAGGAGATATCTAACAGGTCTGTAGCTATAGCGACCTGAGAAGCTGATGTAGCCCATACAAGAGGGGATATCTAGGAATAAGTAGGACATGGTTAATGGACATATATTGCAAAGTGACTTGTTTTGGCAAGATCTTTAACATAGATGGCAATCCTTGTAGTGAGACAACCCCTTTAATCCTTATTATCTAGCTGAGCAGCCTGTAGCAGGGGTGTCACCTTAATTAAGTCCAATATCCAGACTATTACAGCTGGAGTTTTCTCTCTACCCCATGCATTCTGGAAACTATTTTCTTACAAATAACTGTTTTGCACTAGACATAGACATACTAGACATCAACTGCCATGAGGTCTATGTACGGTTGTACCTCATGATTCTGCCACCTCTCTGTCTGATAGGTCTGTTCCTTTTCATGGGATATCTTCTGCTCTGCTTTTCCAAACCTAAGTGGTGAGGAGGAAAAGAGTAATCCTCTGGTCCCTAGCCGGCATAGAACCGGGTTGCACTACTCTCTTGGTCAAACTGGAACAAGGACTAAGAAAAGAACTACCTAAAATTCTAACTACTGGGTCTTTCATTACCTGTGACTACCACTGTACAGCTTGTTAACTCTTTATGTTATGGATCTGCGTATTTACACTGCATTTTTCCTGTCTACACATTGTTATAAAACAATAGGGGCCCAAATCAATTTAGTTTTTGCTCTCCTGTGCACTAAATAGTGCTACCTCTGTCCCCCCACCCCCTACAAAGTAACAATAACCTCTTTGTGTCCCAAAGTAACACTGCCCCTAGGCAATTCCAATCTTTCCTTTGTGTGTCCCATATTGTAAGAGTCCCCATCATAGCAGATATTAAAGTAAATAATAATAACCTGACCCTATCCATGTACATTTGGTGACTCAATTCCTGTAGGTTAAGCTCATTGCTAGCAGTGTATTGACATCACTGCACTAGAACATTTGTACCAGGCCTGTGACTACCTATACACAGTCTGGTTTTTTGGTAGGACAGGAAGGCAACAGCTCTCTTTCTTGCTTCTAGTTTTTAATTATATCCTAATCTGTGGATACAGAAGCAGTTCAATATGGAGTCACCTGGGGATCTGGGATGAAAATAGAGGGTGTTTGCCTCAGATGTGACTGGCTGAGCCATGTATCTAGACTGTCACATGTGATACTGTTCGCTTACCCATGTATCCAAGTCTATCATATGTGATCCTGTCTGCTTAAATGTATATAAAAGTATACTGTAATGAAGCAGCATAAAGGATATGGACGCTTCTGCATTCTATGCTCCCTCTGCTGTTCCATGCAGCAAGTAGCTCCGGGCTTCTGTCTCCACTGTATACCCCGATGACTATACTGCCGGATCAGGGTGCATGTTCGAGCATGTCTTTTGCCTGATCCTCTTCTTTCCCAGCTGCTGGTACTGTAAAGTGTGAGGAGGACAGTTACCTGGAAGTCCCTTGCAGTGACCAGATCTCTATAGAGGAATGAAGGATGATGACCAGGGGACTCTTTAGACTTATTCTCATCATAGCAATATGCCAAATTCATATGCAACCAGTGGATTTACTTTCGTCTACGGGTAGTCCTACAGGAGTGATGGTGTCTGCCGAGCTGTGTATCTAAGCCCTTCAAGCAGGGCCGTAACTAGAATTCATAGGGCACCATAGCAAAATGAAATGGGCCCCCACCACCTTCTGACAAGTAACTGAAACAGCAGCATAAGTAGAAATAATTAAAGGTGTAAATAATATCGCCATATACAAGGGAAGCCATATAGTAGTGGCTAGATAACAGAAAGCACCAACTTGTTATTCCTAACAAAATGGCTATAGTTACATCCATACTGTCATGTGTGATGCTGTCTGCTGAGCGATATATAAAATCACGTCAAATTGTCTTAGCATTACAATTCTATATGACAAACTCTTGTGGAATTCTGAAATTATTGACTATGTTTTTCCCTCTGGTGACAAGTTATTATTTGCTTTCCTTATCCTGTATCCTGAGCAGATTGACTACAGCAATTGAAGGGTTAATGATATCAATTTCCGAGGACGCCTCGACTTTCTGAGGCCAACAGGATCACTAATGTGAGGAGTAAAGAAGAGTGTTATTGTAACAATGACTGAGCAGCATTTCCCATGATGACGGATCTCAGGAACACAAAGTGAGATCAATATCCCATCAGTTGCCTTTGTTTGGACACCATCACAGTGTGTGTTATGCCCCCGCAGTTCACCAACAATATGTGACCATTGACCTGCCCTGTGCTCCCTCATGCAGCAGCTTTGTGTAACACTGTTCTGTGTTTTATTGGTAAACTGCTGTGTACATCTCTATACTAGAGCGTAGACGCAAGGACTGTGCACAGCAAAGCCAAACATTACTTAGACCCCTGTGATCTCATTTAAAAATCCACCATTACATTGTATACACTGCACTTCTGCAAAAAGTTTGTCTCATGCTCCTGGTTCCTTGGAGAAACATACAGACAACACACAGATTTCAGTAAGAATTATGTAATACCTCATTTCTCCTGTGGTGGCGCTGCAGAGAAATTGAACACTTTCTACCAGGTCTCTCCACAGATTACAGCTGATTGCTGGGGAGCTACACAGGTGGACATCCTGTTATCAGTTTATTGCCATGTGACTCCTATAACAAAAGAGGGAATATTCAAAGCAAACAACTTCTGGCAACGTTTTCTAAAAATGTACTGACATGTTGTCACAGCTCCACCCCTGTACTCAGAATCCCTGAATTCTAATATGATCTTGTTTAAAATGATCAGCAATGCTACATACCACCCTATCCTGCGACAGCGATTTTGTGTACATTGATAGATTTATTCCTCCCCTCCTTCCAAAAGCCATAACTTTTTTTTATTTTCTGTCTATGTAGCCATGTTTGGGCTTGTTTTTTACGGGGCAAGATGTATTTTTTAATGATACCATTGATCATACCTTACAGTGTACCGGGAAACAGAAAAAACTATTCTGGGCTAAAACCAGAAAATAAAATAGAATTGCACAAAGTTTGTAGGGGTCTCGCTTTTATGGTGTTCGCTGTTTGATATAAATGAAATACCTGTATTCTGCAGTTAGTTACAATCCTGGTCATACCAAATGTTTAGATTTTTCATTATGTTTTAGTAATTTAAAAAAATTCATGGACCATTTATTGACCTGAATGATGACTTGTTTTTTGCGGGTTAAAGTGTCGTTTCATTGGTCCCATTTTAGAGGCACTTGACTTTTTGATCATTTTCTTTATTCAAATTCTATCTGTAGGCGAACAAACCAAAACACAATTTTGGTGTTGGGTATTTTTAGTCCACACTGTTCACCATGTGGGGTAAATAATACTACATTTTAATTAATTGGACTTTTATGGATGCTGCTATACCAATTATGTTTACCTTTATATTGTTGTTTTTTATTTGTAGGACAGGAAAATTAGGTGTTTTTAACTTTTTATTTTTTTTAAATATTTTATATTTTTTACATTTTTTTTTTTAGACCCTCTCTGGTACTTGACCAATAGGGGTGTGATCGCTTGTAGTGCAGAATAGCTTGTTGTTCGTAGTGCAGAATAGCATTCAATCGCAGGGAGAGGGATGTACCTCTTGCTACATATCTGCTTTCATTTTCCGGTCACAGTCACATGTAAGTACAGTAGTTAAACAGCAAGGATTGGAGTAATATGTTTAATAAAAAGATAAATCCACTGCACTGTGGGCCACATGTATGAAAACTGTCTTGGTCTAAGACTTTTCTTGTTGCCTATAGGAACCAATCAGAGCTCCTCTTTCATTCCATATAGTGCTCTGAAAAAAATAAAATGGGCGCTCTGATTGGTTACTTTGGGCAACAAGAAAAGTCTTAGATCAAGACAGTTTTCATACATGTCCGCCTATATGTTTAACTCATCACCATTTTCAAGATCCCTGCTTGCTTTAAGGGATTGGAATATTTTTCCAGATGTCCACAGTTTGAAACATGTCCTACCCTAAGGCTAGGCATACACAGCACAGGTTTTCCGACGAAAATCCAACAGTAACCTGTGCTGCATAGACAGCAACAAAAAATCCATGCTGTAGGCGACACCGCATGGATTTTTTACCGTTGATTTTAAAATCCGGCAGAATATGCAACATATTGAATATTCCACAGGATTCCACTGGATTGCCTTACATTCAATTGTATAGTGTACGCTGCCAACATCAGCTTAGGTCACATCACATTACAGTGAATACAGCACTGGTCCAATATAGAAGCAAAATAACCCCTGATGTCAGGGACTCACAGGAGACGTCTTATCTGATGAGTTGTTCTCTTCTCTTAGGAGTCGTTCATATTTTCTTTTCTTCTGCATCCGTTCCACACCACCATGATGACTACTCCCGGCCTCAACTCATCCCTACAGAATTTACACACACATATCTTAGAATCCTCACTTTTCCAGCACCTCTTTATCTATTCCAACCTCTGTACAAACTTCCCAGGGGTGAGAGAGCGGATACAAGATATAGCTTAGAGGCACAGTCTCCTAAGGGGTTGGAGGGTGGGGAGAAGACTAACCTCCTGGAGATTATGCTACAACTATGGGCTGCTCCCCTCAGAATTATATTACCAGGTAGGTAGTCAAGACCCTAGGTAGGTAGGCAAATGGGCAAGACCCCAGGTAGCTAGATAGGTCCTATTTAGGTAGGTAGACCCATGCTGGATAAGTTGAAAGGTCAGCACCAGGTAGGATGCTTGGTAGGCCCATATAAGGTAGATAAGTAGGCCACAAGTGGGTAGGTAAATAGTCCCCAGGTAAATATGTAGGCCCAGTTAGATAAGTTTACAGGCTCCAGTAAGGTTGGTGGGCCCCATTTAGGTAGGCTGTAGGTAGGTGTTCGTGAGTCCGAGTTAGTTAGGCTGTAGGTAGGTGTTGATGGGTCTCAGTTGGGCTGTAGGTAGGTGTTGGTGGGTCTCAGTTAGGCTGTAGGTAGGTGGTGGCCCCCACTTAGGTAAGCTGTAGGTAGTTAGAGCCCCAGTTACGTAGGCTGCAGGCAGTTAGGGCCCCCTGTAAATAGGCTGCAGATAGTTAGGCCCCCTTTAGATAGTCTGCAGGCAGTTAGGGCCCCTTTAGACAGTATACAGGCAGTTAGGGCCCCTTTAGACAGTACACAGGCAGTTTGGCCCCCTTCAGACAGTATACAGGCAGTTTGGCCCCCTTCAGACAGTATATAGGCAGATAGGGCCCCCTTTACAAAGTCAGCAGCCCGTTAGGCCCCCTTTAGACAGTATACAGACAGTTAGGGCCCCTTTAGACAGTATACAGGCAGTTTTGGCCCACTTTAGATAGTATACAGGCAGGTATGGCCCCCATTAGATAGTATACAGGCAGTTAGGGCCCCTTTAGACAGTATACAGGCAGTTATGGCCCCCTTTAGACAGTATACAGGCAGTTTGGGCCTCTTTAGACAGTATACAGGCAGTTAGGGCCCCCATTCAGATAGTCTGCAGGCAGTTAGGGCCCCCATTCAGATAGTCTGCAGGCAGTTAGGGCCCTCATTCAGATAGTCTGCAGACAGTTAGGGCCCCTTTAGACAGTATACAGGCAGTTATGGCCCCCTTTAGATAGTATACAGGGAGTTAGGGCCCCTTTCAGACAGTATACAGGCAGTTAGGGCCCCCTTTAGACAGTATACAGGCAGTTAGGGCCCCTTTAGACAACAGTAAACAGGCAGTTAGGACCCCCTTCAGACAGTATACAGTTAGTTAGGGTCCCCTTCCGACAAACAAGCAGTGCCCATTTAGAGAGTATAAAGGCAGTTAGGGCCCCCTTTAGAGAGTATACAGGCAGTCAGGGCCCACTTTAGAGAGTATACAGGCAGTTAGGACCCCCTTTAGACAGAACACAGCCAGTTAGAGCCCCTTTAGACAGTATACAGGCAGTTAGGGCCCCCTTTAGATAGTATACAGGCAGTTAGGGCCACCTTTAGATAGTATGCAGGCCGTTATGGCCCCTTTCAGACAGTAAACAGTAATTAGGGCCCCTTTCAGACGGTATACGGGCAGTTAGGGCCCCTTTAGACAGTATACAAGCAGTTAGGGCCCCCTTAAAACAGTAAACAGGCGGTTAGGGCCCCCTTAAAACAGTAAACAGGCGGTTAGGGCCCCCTTCAGACAGTATACAGGGAGTTAGGGTCCCCTTCCGACAAACAAGCAGGGCCCACTTTAGATAGTATACAGGCAGTTATGGCCCCCTTTAGATAGTATACAGGCAGTTAGGGCACCTTTAGACAGTATACAGGCAGTTTTGGCCCACTTTAGATAGTATACAGGCAGTTATGGCCCCCTTTAGACATTGTACAGGCAGTTTGGCCCCCTTCAGACAGTATATAGGCAGTTAGGACCCCCTTTAGATAGTCTGCAGGCAGTTAGGGCCCCCTTTAGACAGTATACAGACAGTTAGGGCCCCTTTAGACAGTATACAGGCAGTTTTAGCCCACTTTAGATAGTATACAGGCAGTTATGGTCCCCTTCAGACGGTATACGGGCAGTTAGGGCCCCTTTAGACAGTATACATGCAGTTAGGGCCCCCTTAAAACATTAAACAGGCAGTTAGGGCCCCCTTCAGACAGTATACAGGGAGTTAGGGCATACATGCCAACTCTCCCGTTTTTGGCGGGAGGGTCTCACTAATTGGGGTCCCCCCCCCCCCGCCCTCCCGGCAGAGTTGGCATCAGGCATCAGGCAGCGGGGGAACCGAGGCGCAAGAGTAGCGCTGGTGCGCTACTCTGGCGCCGCCGGGGCCGTTACCACAGGCGGGTGAAGCGGCCGCTGCGGCCGCTTCACCCGCCGTAGTCTCGCTGTGCAGGGAGGAGGCAGGAGGGATCGCTCCTCCTTCCTTCTCCCCTGTATGTACAGCGCCGGTGTACGCCGTACATACAGGTCAGTGGCGCAGGGGAAGTGACGCGCTCTCACTTCCCCTGAAGAGATCGTCCGGAGCGGCCGCGTTGCAGGAGCCTGGTCAGGTGAGTGGCTTTTATTATTTTATTTTTAGGGGGGCACTACCTGGCAACAGAGGGGGCATCTACCTGGCAAACAATGGGGGCACTACCTGGCAACAGAGGGGGCACTACCTGGCAAACAATGGGGGATCTACCTGGCTCACAATGGGGGCACTACCTGGCTAACAAAGGGGGCAATACCTGGCAACAGAGGGGGCACTACCTGGCAAACAATGGGGGCATCTACCTGGCTCACAATGGGGGCACTACCTGGCAACAGAGGGGGCACTACCTGGCAAACAATGGGGGCATCTACCTGGCTCACAATGGGGGCATCTACCTGGCTCACAATGGGGGCACTACCTGGCTAACAATGGGGGCACTACCTGGCAACAAAGGGGGCACTACCTGGCAACAGAGGGGGCACTACCAGGCTAACAAAGGGGGCAATACCTGCCTAACAATGGGGGTATCCACCTGGCAACAGAGGGGGCACTATCTGGCTAACAAAGGGGGCACTTCCTGGCTTACAAAGGGGGCATCTACCTGGTTAACAATGGGGGCATCTACCTGGCAACAGAGGGGGCAACTACCTGGCAACAGAGGGGGCAATACCTGGAAAACAAAGGGGGCACTACCTGGCTTACAAAGGGGGGCATCTACCTGGAAAACAAAGGGGGGCATCTACCCGGCCAACCAAGGGGGGCATCTACCTGGCTACAGAGGGGGCATCTACTTGGCTACAAGGGGGCATCTACATGGCTACAAGGGGCATCTACCTGCCTGTAAGGGGCACTACCTGGTTATGGGGGGCTACTACCTGGCTATAAGGGCATCTACCTGGCTTTCTTCCAAAGCCGTTATGCAGTTAGGTGGAGTGGGTGTGGCTTTTTGAAGGGGCGTGGCACACCGACAAGATGGCCGTGTCCATGCAAATTTTTGCCGCGGCGCGTTGAGCGCGCCACCCTCTACAGTCTCCTGCTTTTTGAATTTCAAAAGTTGACAACTATGAGTTAGTTTCCCCTTCCGACAAACAAGCTGGACCCACTTTAGATAGTATACAGGCAGTTATGGCCCCCTTTAGATAGTATACAGGCAGTTTGGGCCCCTTTAGACAGTATACAGGCATTTCTGGCCCCCTTTAGACAGTATACAGGCTGATTGGGCCTCTTTAGACAGTATACAGGCAGTTAGGGCCACCTTTAGATAGTCTGCAGGCAGTTAGGGCCCCCTTTAGACAGTATACAGGCAGTTAGGGCCCCTTTAGACAGTATACAGGCAGTTTTGGCCCACTTTAGATAGTCTCCAGGCAGTTAGGGCCCCCTTTAGACATTGTACAGGCAGTTTGGCCCCCTTCAGACAGTATACAGGCAGTTAGGACCCCTTTTAGATAGTCTGCAGGCAGTTAGGGCCCCCTTTAGACAGTATACAGACAGTTTGGCCCCCATAAGACAGTATACAGGAAGTTTTAGCCCACTTTAGATAGTATACAGGCAGTTATGGCCCCCTTCAGACGGTATATGGGCAGTTAGGACCCCTTTAGACAGTATAAAAGCAGTTAGGGCCCCCTTTAGACAGTATACAGGCAGTTAGGGCCACCTTTAGAGAGTATACAGGCAGTTAGGGCCCCCTTTAGAGAGTATACAGGCAGTTAGGGCCCCCTTTAGAGAGTATACAGGCAGTCAGGGTACCTTTAGAGAGTATACAGGCAGTTAGGGCCCCCTTTAGATAGTATACAGGCAGTTAGGGCCCCTTTAAAACAGTAAACAGGTGGTTAGGGCCCCCTTCAGACAGTATACAGGCAGTTTGGCCCCCTTTAGACAGTAAAAAGTAATTAGGGCCCCGTTCAGACAGTATACAGGCAGTTAGGGCCTCTTCAGACGGTATACGGGCAGTTAGGGCCCCTTTAGACAGTATACAAGCAGTTAGGGCCACCTTAAAACAGTAAACAGGCGGTTAGGGCCCCCTTCAGACAGTATACAGGGAGTTAGGGCCCCCTTCCGACAATATACAAGCAGTTAGGGCCCCCTTCAGACAGTATACAGGTAGGTAGGGCTCCCTTCAGACAGTATACAGTAGTTAGAGCCCCCTGCAGACAGTATACAGTAGTTAGGGACCCCTTCAGACAGTTTTCAGGTAGGTAGGGCCCCCTTCAGACAGTATACTGTAGTTAGGGCCCCCTGCAGACAGTGTACAGGTAGTTAGGGCCCCCTGCAGACAGTATACAGTAGTTAGGGCCCTCTTCAGACCGTATACAGCCAGTTAGGGCCCCCTGCAGACAGTATACAGTAGTTAGGTCCCCCTGCAGACAGTATACAGGTAGTTAGGGCCCCCTTCAGACAGTATACAGTAGTTAGGGCCCCCTGCAGACAGTATACATGAGTTAGGGCCCCCTGCAGGCAGTATACAGTAGTTAGGGCCACATTTCTTATAATAAAATAAAAAAATAAAAAACACTCACCTTTCTCCCGCTCCTGACGAGCTCCCCGCCGGCTTCTAGTGGAGCCTGGCATAGGCGGCGCTGTGATGTGATGTCATTGCGCCGCCTAAGTCACCACTAGAGGCCAGCAGCTGGTAGGCTGACACCGACATTAGTCCTCGACTCCTGGGCCCTGTCTCTGGACGCTCGGGACACAGGGCCTGAGCGTTCAGTGACAGGATGGCGGTGAATGGGCCCTGGGGAGCGGTGGCACTCCCTCCGGGGGCCCACAGGAGCTTGGGGCCCACTAGGGGATCCACCAACTCCCCGGTGGGCCAGTCCGAGCCTGCCCCTAAGGCTAGGTCTACACAGCAAATGTCAAAATGCCATCCAAAGTCCGATGTCATTTTGACACTTGCAAGACAGCAGTTCTTGGTGAGGCTTTGTGCAAAAGCTGCAGTCGGTTTTCGTATTTGCTTCGGTCCCGTACAATTGAATGTACTGGAATCCGACAGCAATCCTGCGGAAAATACAGTATATGTTGCATATTCTGCTGGATTTTAAACACGCCGGTAAAAAATCCATGTTTATGCAGCACAGTGTACCATCGGATTTTCAGCAGATTTAGTATTTTGAATAAAAATATGTGCTTTAGTCTACACAGCATGGATTTTTTACTGTTTTAGTGTCTCCTAAACCGCGGGCTGTCCGGCAAATACAGAACATAGCTTAAGGCTATGTCTACTCAGTTTGTTACAATGCTGTCCAAAATCCAACAGATTTTAAGATCGCTGGACCATGCTGGACTGTGGTTTTTGGCACAGATTTGCACAGGTTTGAAAATCTACCTTAATCTGGCGGATTTTTAAACTGACCATAAAAAAAAATTTCATTGTGGTCTTCATAGCATTGGATACAGTCGGATTTTCTGCTAATTTTAAATACTGTTTCCACCGAATATCCGATGAGAATCCAGTGCTGTATAGACATAGCCAAAAGCCTCATCTACCCAGCAGAGTTTTATAGCCGGATTTTCACACGAATTTTGGATCTTGAAATCTGTGAAAATTCAACTGTCAACCATCCCCATAGACCTCAATAGAAAATCCGAGCTTGGATCTTCTGAGGTTGGATTTCAAAGCTGACGGCTTTGCAGAAAACTTGGAATATGTACATTCTTCTGACAGATTTTCAGCAGAAAATATAATGTTCAATGTTATATGGGCCGGCTGAATCCAAAAACCGCCTGTACAATCTGCCCCCCCAAAAAGCGATTGTAATATACCATCGGATTCTGTAATCCGACCAGTATTTTATAGTGATGAGCGATTACGTTGACTATCGTCATCGGGTCGATAGTCGATATCGGCAATAATCAAGACGATTTCTGATAGTCGATAATAGATTATCGCCGATGACCATTAAAGTCTATGGGAGAGCAACAACACCTTCATTCTTACACCCAAACAGGGCTGGAGAAGCTGGAATTAACATCCACAACAGTCAAATGGATACCTGCTACATCTTAGGCAACACACTTAGGTTATAAAAGCCACAGAAAAAAAGTCACACACCATTCACTATCCCTGTCTTGTACCACAGCATGACCCTAAAAACCTGCATGACCCACAAATTAAAAAGTGCCAGAAGGCAGTATGATTTAAACCATCATTTTACTTGAACTGGACATTGACTATACCTGTCCTGGAACGCAGCATGAGCCCCAAACCTGCATGACCCCAGATTAAAAAGTGCCGGAAAAAGGAGTCTTTCAACCACCATTTTAGTAGAACTGAATAGACATACTGTCCTGGGCCACAGCATGAGCCCCCAAACCTGCAAAGCCCCCAGATTTAAAAAAGTACCGGAAAAAGGAGTTCTTGACACCTTTTAGTTTTGAACGGGCATTGACTAACCCGTTCTGTACCACAATTGAAATTCC
>JAODAL010050145.1:0-27641 GCA_025379985.1 Phyllomedusa bahiana
GTTACCCCACTCTCTCCCCTGCTTGCCCCAGGGTGCCCGTTTCCGTCCCCCTGTCCCCGGTCCCCTTTTTGACGGAATCTTTCTGGGGGGAGGGCCGCCCCCTGGTAAAGGCCCCTTTTTTTTGTTTTGGGGGGTTTCCCGAAAACAGGGTCCCCTGTTCCCCCCCCCCTGCTCCCTCGGCCCGGTGAAGAGTCTGCAGATAGCCTGTCAGTGGTGGCCGGCAATGCAGGTGAAAGGAGTTAGGCTTAAAACCCGGAACAGGTTAAAAGCACCCCCTCTTCCCATCCCCTGTAGGGCGCCCCTCACTGGCGGGGGAAACGCCCCCCCCAAACTTACCTTCTTTGCCCTTAAACCCAAAAGCAGCATAATTTGGGAAAATAGTAGGCCCCCCGGGCCCTGTGATCCTTGCTGCTTGGGAGTGCTGGCCCTTTTTTTCCACGCTCCATTGACCCTGGCAGGGTGTGTGGAGGGTTTAAAGTGCCGGGGGCCTTTTAAAACCCGTGACCCCCTCTGCTACCCTGGGACGATTTTGGGAAAATTAAAATCAAAGGAAACCCTAAAAAAAAAACCCTTCCCTATTGCAGGGGCCTTTAGTGAAATTTTTACTCTTCACTTTGCAGGTTCCCAAAAAGAATTTCCCGCCATAAAATTTTTTTTAACCTTAGCTCCCCTTTTTCGTGGCAAACAAAATGTGGAACCCAAAAGGGTTCTCAAAACCCCGGGGAATTTATAGCCTCCTGCCCTTTTAAAAACTGTTAAAAATTATTTTTTTGGGTGTGCCCTTTTGCCACCCCCTTTTCTTTACCAAAAATTTCAAACCCCTGATCCAATTGTTTGAATCAATAGACGGTGCCAAATGACCCCGCCCGGGTGGTTAATTTTCCCCCGGGATTAAAACCCGGGAAAAAACAGTAAAACCCCGGGAGGGAAGAAGAAGAGAGAGGAAAAAAAAAAAAAAAAAAAAAAATCTCCTTTCTTTATTTTTCCATCCTCTTTTGGCCGGAAAAACCCTTTTCCTTTCTCAGGTTTATACCAGAATTATGGGTGGGGACTTCCAAGAAAATAACCCCCAAAGGGAAAGCCCCCCCAAAAATCCCGACTTCTTTGGCCTGCCCCTTTTAAACCCAAAAAAAAGTCCAAAAAAAAGCCTGCAATTTTCCTCAGGCCTCCCCTTTCCCTTTCAAAAGAGGGGGGCCCCCTTTGGGCCTCGACAATCGTGGGGGGAGATAGTTTCCCAACCTCTAAAAGACTCCACCTTTTACAGCGTCTTTTTTCCCCTCATTTCGTTCCAAAAATTCAAGCCCATATCAAAGATATGATTCTGACCCTTAAACAAGATTTCTATCGTTTTGGGATTTAGAACTGAGCAATTGAATCAAAGAGGCGAGTTTTCGAATCCCCTAACTTCTCTGTAGGGGCCAAAAAAATGCCCCTGGAAAGATGAAGTAAAAGGGACCCCTCCAGCAAGGGGCTTGGATTGGAAAAGGGCGGGTCAAGAAGCAATAACATACGCATTAGAGGTATCCCGACGAATGCGTCTACCGATCAAACGCTTAATTTGCATTCTTGACGAAATGATGGGCAGTGGTGCTTCCGCACCTTACCACCCATGGAGCTATATCAATAAGATTGGATCCATCGGGATGCTCCCAAACTCGTCACGCCTCCCACCTCAAGTGCCGAGAGGAGAGATTAATATCGCACGGATCCATTTTACCCATATCAAAGATGGGAGCTTTCTTACGTGCGCTATGCGTAAAGTTAATTTGGATTCCAGGAAGCACGGTTCGCCAACATCACAGTTTCCAGACCATGTTCGCGTGCACGTCTACTTATGTTGCGAAGAAGGGGAGTCTCATCCTTACAGCCAAGCTCATCAGTGAGAAAAGGGATTCCTTACAGGTGGGGGTTTTCCCGGATATGAAGCTGATATTAACAAAGAGGGTTCATCCCATGGATACATGTATCTACACCAGAGGAAGCATGCTCACCATTCTGTCAACATTGGGCGGACTGTATCTTTCCGCTGATGATGTCCAGTTCCAATCCGGAAAGAAAACAAACGCGACGCCGAAATAGCACCACGCCCTTGTGGTACGAGAAATACCTCCGCCTTGGTTACTAGCAATTTGGCCGCTCGAGTTCTGATCTCTAACTCTATTAAGCGCGTTACGCCTTTCGTTGTTCTGTGTTTATATCTTGTAGGGGTTCCACAATGGAGTTGTTCCTTCCTTCGAGTCATTACTGTGCGACCACTACTCTTGTCCTCTCGTGTTTACAGGCAGGACTGCCTCCTAATGATTTCCCTTCTCCTTAAGGGGTAATGGTTTTCATAAGTTAAGTTTTCGTTTTGCTTAATTGTTATGTTAGTTAGAATGGTATTGTTATTGTTTTGGTTGCAAATTAGGTATTTATTCCCCTAGGTTTTCATCCAACTTGGTTCGAGCGTCTTGGTGAACTCCAGCCGGCAGCCTTACATTCTTTTTTCTCGTCATAATGGCTCATAAAAATACGGTCACTCTACAACGTGAAAGGGTGTTGGTTAAACTCCCCTTTCAAACGATCATTGTCGGTGGGAAGGAGTTTTAAAGTCAGGCTTCTGCATAATGCTGCCCTCCAAGAGACACATTTACTGTTGTTCGATGTCATAGGTTACAAAATTAGAGACATTTGGTTCCTGTATTTTTCAGGCGCCAGTCCACTGCATATAGAAAGTGAGTGGCCATTCTGTTCAAAATATTCGTGTAGCGCTTATCCAACTCCTGGCACGAGTCATCTGCTGACCCGCTGGTGCTAATAATCCTTTCACCAATGTGAGATAAACTAGTATAACCATACATTAGTACAGTATTGTATGCTCCCATAACAATCAGTTCTCCCTTTAGTCAGGACACCATTTCGGCAGCCAAGGAGAGTGAGGAGGGGAGGCTTTGATTGTTTGCGGGGACTGTAATGTAGGAGTAAATAATTTAACGCCGACAGTATCAGACCCGTTGTGTGGTAATCGCCCTGGATCTCTGCAACCTTCTTTCTTGATATGAGAAGATCTGCCATGTATATATGGAGGATATCTTTCATACGCACCTGAGAGGGATTTTCGTCTACTCCCACCCCCGCTAGGTTCACTACCCGAAGTGATTTTTTTTTCTTATTGTCAAGGCTACACTCCACAGTATTCTCAAAAACATTGCGTAATTTACATTGTCTGACTTCACGCTCGCAGTTGATACTGTCATAGAGACCTCCCTTTGACCCTCCCAATCTCGAATGTGGCGCAATTAATAATTCATGCGTCAAGTCCCCCCTCCATTTGTGTCTGACTTAAGGAGAAACCCTGTAGACGTATCCTTCTCCACTAATGCGCCTCAGTGCCCTTCCCCATACCACCATATTGTGGAGCAATAAAGCTGGGCGGGGTCTACATCTTCGTTAGAGAGAGTATGTATTTCGCACATGCATGTAAAAAAAAGAAAGACTATTGCTTGGTCTTAAAAATCGCCCTAGAGTAAAAATCAAATCCAGCAGAAATCAGCCCTAGAAAAATAAATACTCTATGGACAACAAGAAAACTCTCTGCAAATTGCAAGACGACCTTCGCAGTCAACTATCTGCAAAAATATCTGAAAAAAATTTGGCCCAATCTAAAATGGCGCACTAGAATTAATCTCCTAAGGGGACAGACCCTCAAAATTCCTTCGCTATAGGAGATTAAGGTCTGCAGGCTGTACAAAGAGTCACAATCTTAGAATGTCTGAAGCAGCGTAATAAGATCATGAAACCGAACATCCTGAGATTGCTGACAGTTTGCAGAATTTTATTCTAAACTCGTATAACCTACAAATCGAGTGATGGTTCTCCCCCCCTCGTGAGGAGATCCAAGTAAGTTCCTTCTCTATTGCCCTTCAAAATTTAGAGGGGAGAATCACAACTAGAATGCGCACTGAATTATCTCCTTTCAGCTGCCTCTCGGTGATCCGCGCACTTTGTAATTAACTTAGCAAATCAATAAGGCAACCGGGAGTTACGGATGGGTTGTTCATAACGAGTTACTCCGTCTTTTTGCAGACGCGGGTTATTCCACATATGACTGCCCTGTTTAATGATATAGCGAAGACTCAACCCCACAGAGATCTTACAAGCATCATCCTAACCATCCCTAAAGGCTGGCAATCCGAAGGACAAAGTGGGGCCAAATTATAGACCAATCTCACTTTTAAATACAGATACAAATTATTGCCAAAGTCTTGGCCACTCGTCTAAATCTGGTTCCTTCCCTCCGGTACATATGGACCATAACTGGGTTGTTGGGCCGCAGGCAGGCCGAGAGATGGCGACCGGCCCGAATTATAGACCTGGTTACAATATGCAAATAGTCTGATACAGATGTGCCGTCGCTGTAATTGGACGCTAGACAAGGCTTCGATAGGGTCACAATTGGAGATATATTGGAGGTGACCTTGCGAAGGTCTTGGGTTCTCTGGTTTTTTGCGCTTTGCTGCCATCAGCGTCTTAGCTCAAATACCATACGCATCGGTGTCATATCAGGCTTTCTTTCTAACCTGTTTGCACTTTATCCTTTCAATGGACACGTCAAGGTTGCCCCTATCTCCTCTTTGTGATTCTTCATATTATGTATTGAACCTGTCTTGTGAGAGAATGTAGAAAGTAACTCTATCATATTATGGTTATAACGAATTCACATACACAACATAAAATCTGCCTTGGATACGCAGATGACATTATGCTTGTTGTCGACAATCCGCCGTGTCCTGCGTAGTCCGGCTATTTTAGACACTATTACGCATTTTTTCGAGAGTCTCCTTAACGATAAACTCACACGTTCAGAAGGCTTTCATTGTCCTGTTCAAAAATATTGTTCTCAAAGCCTCCCGCTATGGATGGTTTGGCTTTCACCTACACGCACCTCAGTAAACTACCTACGGTATCCAATTGACCAATTCGCCACATCAAACAGTTTCTACAGAATTATAATCATTCCTACGCATAGCAGAGCTAGAGGCATAGAAGTTAGGAGATGGCAACTAAACCTATCTTGGATAGCAGAATAAATATAGTAAAAAATGTCCTGTTTACTAAATTTAGTTACACGATATTAGAAGCGAGAAAATTTGTTTATTTATATTAGGTCTGCGCCCCCCCCCCCCCCCCCCCCCCCCCCAATTTTCGGGCAAGTTCCCTACTTGTTCCTGCCAGTACTCTCCACAAACTCCAATGCCTTTTTTCAAATTTTATTTGGTCGGGTATAGGTGAGATAAAAAAGCGAGGATAAGAAAACCCTTCTATTTTATGTCACAAGGATGGTGGGCTTGCAGTCCCCAACTTTATGGTACAATATTGCATTCTTCTAGAACAATTCCCTCCATTGTGGCTAAACGATCTGTGTCTTTCTCGATGGGCAACCAAACTGGAGAGTGTGGCTTTCATGCCTTGTAACATTAGTCTTCATCTTCAAAGCGCTTAGTTATAGGAGCCCGCCCCCCACCAACCCTTCTAGTGGACTTCCCTGGCAGATTCCTGCTTTAAATAAGGATCCTACAATTTGGTCCTCCTCCAATTCATTGGCTCTCCTGCAAAATATCCTATACGCAATAACAGTCTTTGACTGTTGGAATGAATAATTTTATCTTATCGTCTCATGGTTCAAGCAGTTTGCTTCAACCGGTTTAGATCGCTATTTATGTGAAGAGATCGGTTAAATCTTGCATGCGCACTCCAGCGTCTTCTCCTGCCGCGCTCTTTGTTTGTACCAATATCTTCCAACTGCGTCATCTGTCTGTCAAACCAAGAATAACTGGGTACAGTCACTTCTAAGTTATCAGACTTCCATAAAACTTTCTGTGTCAAGAAGAAGGGCTTTGAAAAAGGCCTGAGACGCTAGAATATGCAACCTCGGCTCCAGATAAATGCAGGAGGACGTCAAATTTCCACTCACTATGGTTAAGATTGGGAAGGAGGAACTTGCCAACAGAGTTCCTGCTCGTCGCATACTGGAAGAATTAGCTCAGATTCAGGTTCCCTCTTAGCTATTAGAAGTGCTAAACCATACAGAGAGTCATCATTTGCGTATGGTTTAATGAATCCAGTCTCCGTTGGTGTAGACCTTCCCCCCACGCCGCCTTGCCGTCATTGCATCGGTTGGTACCACAGACCGTTTGTTGGAAGCGCAGCGAGTGTGGGCATAAAGGTACATTTGCTCCATGTTTGGTGGGGTTGCCTTTTTATTCAAACGTTTTTTTGGGTCTCAGTTGTTCCTGGCTAGATTTTGCATGTTACTGCTTTCCATGTGAAACCATACCGCAGAGTTAGCTAGTCTTGAGACATTGGTTCCTAGAGCTCCCCCCTTCCGCTAGGAACAAGTCTTTTTCCATGTATTAATTGCAGCACGCACTCTATAGCTCGGGTTTGGGATAAATACTCCAGAGATCGTATACTGATATTGAGGTGATCTAGTAATTAATTTCAACTGTGCATGTGAACTCTCTTGCTCATGACCCTCCCCAGATATTCTGTATTAAAAAAGCAAGCGTCTGGAACAGTCCTGGTTGGCATACCAATATTGTACAACTCAGCCTCTTGACTCAAGACCTCTAGTGGTTATGTGGTTTTGTACTCTTTTTCCAATGTCGTCACCCGAACAAGTTTTCTCGCTCATGTCATTAGATCGCCATCTTCAGTACCGCTTTGATTTAATTCTTATAATACTACGCTAGGTCACTCAGTCGGCCTGTTTTTACACACATATATATGCTACGTGTTCATTTTACTCCTACAGTTGTACTGACAATAATACTATTACTATCTTTTGTAATTTTTTGTTTTTTTTATTGTTATTACTAGTCGCATAAGTTGAGTATGTGTGATGTTCTATGCAAGTTTCCATGTATAATCTGCATACGCCCAGAGCTTGTCAGATGTAATCGTTATGTGAGGGGTCCTTGGATGGTGGTTGTTGTATTTGTCTTATGGCCTTCCAGCAGATGTGGGGCCCTGGATGAGTGGGGTTGTCTTATGGTCCTCAGCAGCTGAGGGTCCATGGATGGTGGTGTTGTCTTCTATGCCCCTCCAGCAGCTGTGGGTCCCCTGGATGGTCGTGTTGTCTCTATGGCCCCTTCCGAGCAGCGTGGGGGCCCTTGAAAGGTGGTGTTGGGTCCGATGGACCCTCCGAAGCAGTGTGGGAGCCCTGGATGGTGGTGTTGCTCTATGGACCGACCAGACAGCTGAGGCTCATGGAGTGGGTGTTGGCTGTCTATGGCATCCTCCAGCTAGCTGTGGGTGCAGTCAGCATGTGGCGGCCCTGGTCTTGGTGTGTGGGCCCTGATGGGCCCTCCAGTAGCTGTTGGGTTCCTGGATGGTGGTGTTCGCTCTAAATGGCGACCGTATCATTCAGCTGTGGGCCACTGGATGGTTCTTGGTGTTGGTCTATGGACCCTCGAGCAGTCTTTTGGATCTTGGATGGGTGTGTTGGCTTATGGCTACTCTGCAGCTGAGGGTTCCTGGAGTGGTTAGGTGAATGTTGGCTCGATGGCACCTTCAGCGCTGTGTGGGTTGCAGTCAGCAAGTGGGGCCCTCTGGATGGTGGTGTGTGTGGCTGTAGATGACCCTACAGCAGCATGGTGGGTTGCTCTCAGTCAAGCATGTGGGGCCCCTGGATGGTTAGGTCATTGTTGTGCGACTCTGGACCCCCTAGCAGCTGGGATTCAGTCTCGACATGTGGGGCCCGGGATGGTGGTGTTGGCTCTATGGACCAGTCCAGCAGCCTGTGGGTGAGTCAGCATGTGGGGCCCCTGGATGGTGTGTTGGCTCTTGGAACCACAAGCAGATTTTGTGGGCCCTGGATGGGTTGGGCTCCTGTTGGCTCCTCCCAGCAGCGTGTGGGTCCCTTGATGCGTGGTGTTGGCTTATGGGACCATTCCAGGCAGGTGTGGGTTGCAGGTCAGCATGTTGGGTGCCCCTGGTCGCGGTGGGGTTGGTTATGGACCCCTTCAGCGCTGTGGGTGCGGGTCCAGCATGTGGTGGCCCCTGGATGGTGGTGTTGGCTTCTATGGACCTCCAGCAGCTGTGAGGGCCCATGGTTGGTGTGGTCGGCTCCATGGACCTCCAGTAGTTGTGGAAGCCCCTGGATGGTGGGTGTTGGCTCTATGGACGTTCAGAGCTGTGGGGCCTCTGGATGGTGGTGTCGGCTCTATGGCTCCTCCAGCAGCTGTGGGTGGCATCAGCATGTGGGGCCCTGGATTGGTGGTGTTGTCCCTTGGCCCTCAGCGCAGCTGTGGGTTCCCCTGGATGGTTGGTGTTGGTCTATGGGACCGTCCTGCAGCATGTGGGGGGCACACTGGATGGTCAGGTGTTGGCTCTATGGACCCTTCCAGCATGCTGTGGGTGCAGTCTGTATAGTGGGAGCCCCTGGATGGGTGGTGTTGGCTCTATGGCTCCTCTAGCAGCGTAGGGCCTCTGGATGGGGGTGTTGGTCTCTATGGCCCCTCAAGCTGCTGTGGAGTGCAGGTCAGCAGCGTGGTCCCTGGATGGTAGTGTGGGCTATATGGACCCACCGAGCAGCTGTGGGTGCAAGTCAAGATCATGTTGTGGGCTCGCTTGGGGGTGGTGTTGGGCTGTCTATGGCATCCCGCGCAGACAGCTGATGGGTGTAGTCAGGCTTGTGGGGTCCCATGGCAATGGTGGTTGTTGGCGCTCATGGACCTCTCAGACCGCTGTTGGACTGCAGTCAGCATGTGGGGCCCGGTGTTGTAGTTGGCTGTATGGGCCCCTTCAGAGCAGTAGTGGGTCCCCTTGGATGGTTGGTGTTGGCTCTATGGAGCCCACTACAGCAGCTGTGGGATGTGCAGAGTCTGCATGTGAGTCCCCTGGATTGGTGGTTGTTGTTATGGACCTCATGCAGAGTGGGGTTGGCAGTCAGATGTGGTGGCCCCGCCTGGACTGTGGTGTGTGGCTCTTATGGTACCCTCCAGCAAGCTGGTGGTGCAGTGCAGCATTGGGGCCCTGTATGGTGGTGTTGGCGCTATGGAGCACCTTCGCAGCTGTGGTATGCCAGTCAGCATGTGGGTGCCCTGGATGGTGGTGTTGGCTCTATGGAACCCTCCAGTAGCTGTGGGTGCAGTCGCTTAGTGGGGGCCCCTGGGATGGGGGTGTTGGCTCTGATGGACCCTTCGAGCAGGCTGTGGGGCCTCCTGGATGGTGATTTAGATGGCTATGTGTCGCTCGGCAGCGCTGTTTTTGTGGGTCTCCTGGATCGAGTGGTGTTGGCTCTATTGGGATGCCTCCAGCAGCTGTGGGTTTGTTGCGTCAGCAGTGGAGGCCCCGGTATGGTGGTGTTGGACTCTATGGGGACTCCTCATGAGCAGTGGGTGTGCAGTTCTCCAGCTATGTCGGGCGCCTCTTGGATGGTGGGTGTGGCTCTATGAACCCCAGCAGCTGTAGGCCCCTGGTTAAGTGGGTGGTGGCTCCATGGCCCCTCCCGCAGCTAGTGGGAGCCACTGGCTGGTGGTGTTTGAGCTTAGGGACCGTCCAGCAAGCTGTGGGGCTCCAGCTGGTGGTGGTGTTGGTCTCTATGGACGCCTCCTCAGCAGCTGGTTGGGGGCAGTCAGCATGTGGGCCCACCTGATTGTTTTGTGGTTTTTGGTTTGTCTCATATGGCCCCCTTGCAGCAGCTTGTGGGTCCGGGATGGTGGTGTTGGCTTATGGACACGTCCGAGCAGCTGTGGGGGCGCAGGATGTGGTGTTGGCTCATGGTACCTCCAGAGCTGTGGTGTGCGAGGTCAGCATGTGGAAGCCCTGGATGGTGGTGTTGGCTCTATGGCTTCTCTCCAGCAGCTGCTGGGTTCCCTGGGATGAGTGGTGTGGCTCTATGTGGACCCTCCAGCAGCTGTGGGTGCAGGTCAGCATTGTTGAGGGTCGCCTGGGATGGTAGGTGTTCGGCGTATGGGACCTCCAGTCAGCTGTGGCGTGCGAGTGTCAGCATGTGGGGCCACCTGGATGGTGGAGTGGGCTCTTTGAGAATCCTCAGCAGCTGGGGGTGCATTGGTCAGAATGTGGGGCCCTGAATGGTGTGGGTATTGCTCTATGTGGGATCCCTCCAGCAGTAGTGGGTGGCAGTCATACATGTTCGAGGGTGAAGGCGACCCGGATGGTGGTGTTGTGGCTTCTTGGACACGTCCTGCAGTGTGGGTCCCCTGGATGGTGAGTGTTGGCTGCTATGGCTCTCCAGCGCTGTGGGGCCTGGGATGGTGGTGTTGGCTCTTTTAGACCTCCACGAGCTGTGGGTTGCAGTCAGAGCATGTGGGGGCCCCTGGTTGAGTGGTTGTGTGGCTGTATGGGAGACCCTCCAGCAGTCTTGTGTGGGTGCAGTCATGTCATGTGGGGCCATGGCATGTGGTGTTTGGCTCTATGGACCCTCAGCAGCTGTGAGGGCCCCTGGTTAGGATGGGGTGGTACTCTATGGAACCTCCGCCTTGAGGTGGAGCCCATGATGGGTGGTAGTTGGCTCTACTGGGACCCGGCCAGCAGTTGTGAGGCCCCTGGATGGTGGTGCTGGCTCTATGGACCCTCCAGCAGTGGATGGGCCGCGGGTGGGTTCGGGTGGGTGGCTCCTTGGACCGTCCAGCAAGCATGTGGAGCCCCCTGGATGTGTTGATTGGTTTATGGGACCCTTCCAGCGAAGCTGTGAGAGCCCTGGTGGGTGGTGGTGGCTCTATGGAGCTTCATGCAAGCTTGTGGAGCCACTGGATGGTAGTTTGTTGGCTCATATGGACCCTCTCAAGCAGCGTGTGGACAACTGGTTGGTAGTCGTGGCTCTATTGGACTCTCCAGGCTGCTGTGGGGACACCTGGTCGGTGGTTGGAGGCTCTATAGACCCTCAAGCAGTGTTGGGTTGGCAGTCAGGCGATGTGGGGCCTCTGGATGGTGGTGTTGGCGCTCATCTGAAAACCCTCTCCATGCGAGTCGGCGGGGCCACTGGGATGGGTGGTGTTGGTCTATGGACCCTCCCAGCAGTGTGGGAAGCCCCTGGATGGTGTGGTTGGCTCTCTGGACGCTTCGCACAGCTGTGAGACACTCTGGTTGGTGGTGGTGGTCTGATGGTACCCTCCAGCAGCTGTGGGGACACTGGTTGGTGGTTGGGTGGCTGCTATGGACCGCCTCGCCAGCAGGATTGGGGACCACCGTGGTTGGTGGATGTGCTCTGTGGACCCTCAGCAGCTGTGGGACCCCTGGATGGTGGTGTTGGCATCTATGGACCCTCCAGATGCAGTGTGGGGACCACATGGGTTGGTGGGTGTGGCGCTCTATGGCCTCCGAAAGCTGTGGGGCGCCTGGATGATGTGTGTGGTTATATAGGACCTTCAGCAGCTGATGGGTCGCGTCATTCTTGTGGGTGGGCCCGGATTGGGTGGTGTTTGCTTCTGTATGCCCTCGAGCAGCTGTGGGGCCCCTGGTGGTGGGGGTTGGCTCTATTTGCTCCCTCCAGCAGCTGTGAGCCCCTGGGTGGTGGTTTGTAGTGCTCTATGGGCCCTCCAGCAGCTGTGGGGCCCCCCTGGAGGGTGGTGTTGGCCTCTATGGACCTCAGCAAGCTGTGGGGCCCCTGGATGATGGTGTTGGTCGATGGACCTCCGCAGCTGAGTGTTTAATGCGGGAGTGGGGAGCGTACTGGATGGTGGGTGTGGCTCTATGATATGATTTGTTGCGCCCCATCCAGCAGATGTGGGAGCCTTGGTGGTGGGTGTTGGCTCCTATGGAACCGCCTCCAGCTAGCTGTGGGGACACTGGTTGTGGTAGGTGGCTCTATGGACCCTCCAGCAAGTCGTGTGGGGCACATCTGGTTATTGGGCTGGTGCTTGATGGACCCTCAAGCATGCTGTGGGGACATAGTCTGGTTGGTTTGGGTGGTGTCTCTATGACCCTCACTTGAAGCTGTGGGGGAGCATCTGGTGGTGGGGTGGTTGCTCTATGGACCTCTCAGCAGCTAGTGGGGACACCTGGTTTGGTGGTGGTGGCTTATGGAACTCGCTCAGCAGCTGTGGAGCCCTTGGTTGGTGGATGGTGGCTATATGGACCTCCTGCTGTGTTGGAGCCCTTTGGTCTGGTGAGTTGTGGTGGCTCTAATGGACCTCCGCAGCAGCTGTGAGAGAGCTATGTGTTGTGGTGGTGGCTCTCATGTACTCCAGTTGTGTTAGGGGGACACACTGGTTAGTTGGGGGGTGGCTCTCTATGGATCCTACAGTCAGCTCTTTGGAAGCCTTGGTTGGGTGGTTGGTGGGACTTAGGACCCTCCAGTCAGGTAGTTGGGTGGACAATGGTTGTTGGTGGGGGGCTCTATGGTCCCTTCCAGCCAAGCTGTGGGCGCACATGGTTGGTGGTGGTGGCGCTATGGATCCCGCCCAGCAGTGTGGAGCCCGTAGTGTTGAGTGGGTTGGTGGTACTATGACTCCTGCAGATGTGGAGCCCTTGTTGGTGGTTGGTGGTCTCTAGTGGACCCTCGAGATGCTGTGGGGACACCTGTTAGTTGGGGTGTTGGCTTCTATGGTATCCTACCAGCAGCTGTGGAGCCCTTGGTAGTGGTTGGGTGCTCTATGGACCTCGCCAGCTAAGCTGTGGAGCCTTGGTTGGTGGTGGGTGGCTGCTATGGAGCCTACCAGTGCTGTCGGGTATCACTGGTTGTTGGTGGTGGTATAGGATCCTCGCCGGCAGCGTGAGCGCCTTGGTTGTGTGGTTGGGTGGCTCGCTATGAACCTACAGCAGTGTGGGGCCTCTTGGTTGGTGGTGTGGCTCTAGGAGCCCTCCAGCATCTGTGGAAGGCTTGGTTGGGTGGTTGGTGGCTATTTGGACCCTCCAGCAGCTGTGGGAACACCTGGTTAGGTTTTGGGTGGTGGGCTATATATGGATCATGTATTATGGAAGAAATGTTTAATTGTTGCAAATCAATTTTCCATGTTGATGGACGAGAGTATGGATTGTTCTGGTGTATCACTCTGTAGTCAGGGGTCTTCGCTGGACTCCTCCTGTCACCTGGTGTTCATTCGTCTGGTCTGCATCGTAAGCTGCATGAGCCATTATTCTGCCTAATGTACGGTGATAACTTTGTGTGTGATGATATCACAAGGTGTCTCAGAAGGTTGTGCTGATTTCTCATTGAAATCCATGGAGCAGTTCCTGACCGCTCTATATAGGACCTTCTCACCTTTTTAGCGATACGGGGGTTTGGGGGCTACAACACTTTCTCACATTCACTCAATCTACTCATTTTTCACTTTTTTTCCGTGGAAAAAAATCTGTAAAAATGACATAGAAATAAAGCCGTGTGAGGTCCTTGGATGGTGGTGTTGTGTCTATGGCCCCTCCAGAGCAAAGCTGTGGGGGCCCTGGAGGTGGTGGGTCTCTATGGGTCTCAGACAGCTGTGGGTCCCTGGTGGTGGTGTTGGTTATGCCCCTTCAGAAGTTGTGGGTCCGTTGGTTGGTGGTGTTGGCTCTTGGGCCTCCAGCGCTGTGGGCCCTGAATGGTGTTGTGTTGTTGGCTCCTGGACCCTCTAGAGCAGCTATGGTGGGAGCCCTGGAATGGTGGTGTTGGCTCTAATGGATCCGTCCAGCAGCTTGGTGGGGCCATGATGATGGGGGTGGTTGGCTTATGCTTTCTCCACTAGGCACGCGAGATGTGCAGTCAGCATGTGGGGCAACTTGGTTTGTGGTGTGTGTCCCTATGGCCTCTCAGCAGCTGTGGGCTCCCTGGTGGTCGGTGTTGGACTAGATTGCCGTCCTGCAGTGTGGGGACTCACTGGATGGTAGGTGGTGGCTCTTATGGATCCTCCAGCAAGCTGTGTGGTGGCAGTCGGCCATGTGGGAGCCTGAATCTGGGTGTTTGGCTCTATGGAGTCGGTCAGGAGGCTGTGGGGTCACGGGTATGGGTGGTGTGGAGCTCCAAGGCCTCCTCCTAGAGCAGATGGGTGGCGAGTCAGATGTGGTGGCCTCTGGATGGTGGTGTTGTCTTCTCTATGGACCCAGCGCAGCTGTGGGGTTGCAGTGCAGCATGTGGGTCGACCTGGATGGTGGTGTGGAGTTATCGGGACCCTCCAGGTCTAGCTAGTGGGTGCAGTGATAAACTGTGCGGGCCGGGATGGTGGTGTTTGGCTCTGATGGACCTCCAGCAGTGTGGGTTTGCATTGCGTAGTCAGCTTGTGGGGCCCTCGGGATGGTGGTGTTGGCGCTAATATGTCCCTCCAGCCGCTGTGGGTGCAGTCAGGAATGTGGAGGCCGCTGGATGGTGGTGTTGGCTATAAGGCTCTTCCAGTCGGTCTTGCTGGGGCTGGCCCACCTGGTGGTGGTGTTGGACTCTTTGGCACCTTGCCTCAGCGGCTGCTTGGGGCCCTGGATGGTGGTGTTGGCTTATGGAACGATCCAGCATGTGGGGGCACTGGATGGGGATGGTGTTGGGCTCTATCGGACGCTCCAGAGCTGTGGGGCTCCCTGGTGGTGGTGTTGGCTCTATGGATCCTCAGAGCTGTGGGGCCCCTGGATGGTGTGTTGGCTTCTTTGGCCTCCACCTTTTTTTTTACACAGGCTGTCGGTGGCCCGGGATGGTGGTGTTGGCTCTTGGACCCTCCAGTCAGCTGTGGGCGCCCTGTGATTGGGTTTGGTGTTGGCTCATTTTCTTTATGGCCGCCCTCAGCAGTTGTGGGCCATGTGACGGTTTGATTTTTTATGTCAGTTTTTCAGATTTTTTTCCAAATAATATTTGGGTAAATGGTTTTTTAGTTATTGTAATTGTAGAGAGAGAAGAAAACATAAGGAAAAACTGATGAAAAAATACATTTTTGTAAATCAGCCAAAAGTGGCGCTAACATAAGTTTTTTCACTCTGTCCTTTTTCCGTTACAGAAGTTTTATGTAGGTGATGCGCACATTTATAGGTTGTCATGGGTGCGGCTAAAACTTGGTATTGTTGAGTTACTGATATGTGTTTAAAGATCCTTTAATGTTTATATTTTTACATATTGATAACACATAAGAGGTCCAGGAAATCGCAAACGTATCTTCTGGGGGAGGGACACTGCTTTCTGTATGTTGAATGGTGACAAGTATATTAGAGGTCTCCCACTTTAAATGTTCAGCTGGGGTGCGTTCTATCAGTTAAAGGTCTACTTCCATTGTTCAGGCTGTGGCAGTGCAGTTCTACACCTTCAGGCTTCCTTTCCTGTTCAATACTTGTAGTACAGCTTAGGCGCTGTCACTTTTCCTGTTCAGTCATTGTGGGGTTTCGAAAAGCTCAGGCTTCACTCAGCTTCCTGTGTCAGGCTTTGACAGTTTACACCTTCCAGGCGTTCCAGTCCTGTTTCAATACTTTAAGCTACAGCTATAGGCTCACACGTTTCCTGTTCAAGTCTGTGGGTGTTCTAGAGCTTCAGGCTCCCACTTGCATGTGTCAGTCTGTGGGTGGTTCCACACTTAATATCTCTTCTTCCTAGGTCAGGTGTGGGGTGGTTTCTACAGCTTCAAGGCTTACCCACTTCGAGTGGTCAGGCCTAGATGGAGTAAGTTCAAGTGTATATAGTCTTTCTCCGTGGTTTCAGGCTTGTGGGTGGGTTCTTAAGCTTAGGGTCACTTTCCCTGGTCAGGCTGTGGTGGTTATACTGCTTCAGGCTCCCACTTGCCTGGTACAGGCTGTGGGGTGGTTCTACAGCTCTTTCAGGCTCTCCGCACTTCCGGGTCAGCTGCGTGGATGGTTCTAGCTAGCTTCAGGCTACATCTTCTGGTCAGGTTTGTGGATACAGTTCTACACCTTCTGGCTCCCCTTCTGTTCAGACTTTAGCTATGCTTCAGGGCTCCCGCACTTCTGTTCTAATCTGTGGGTGGTGTCTTTAGCTTCAGGCTCCAGACGCTTTCTGTTCAGGCTGTGGACGTATGGACACCTTTCAGGGGCTTTCCAGTCCGGTCTCAAACGTTGTGAGGCCGTTCTACAGACGTTCGGCTCCAACTTGATGTTCAGTCTGCTGGATGTTCACTACTATATTAGCTCTGTTTCTGCCTGGTCAGGCTGTGGGTGGTGTTACGTTCAGCGTCTATGCACTTACCAGGTCAGGCTGTGGGTAGTTCCACAGTTAATAGAGCTTCTTTGCGCTTCCTGGTCAGGCTGGGTGGCTTGGTTCTACAGCTTAAGGCTCCCACTTCCTGGTCAGGCTGAGGGTGGTTTCTACAAGCTTCAGGCTCCCCACTTTCTGGTCAGGCTAGGGGGACCAGTTTCTCTACAGCTTCAGCTCCGCCACTTCTCTGGTCAGGTAGTGGGTGGTTTACGCTTACAGGACTCCATTCCTGGTCAGGCTGGGACAGTTCTACAGCTCAGGTTCCCCTTCTTGTCCAAACTTTAAGCTTCAGCGTCAGGCTCAACTTGTGTAGGGATGTGGTCGTGATCCGTCTGAACCACCACTAGCGATGGGGTAAGCCGCGCAGGAAGCGGAGTCTAAGTAGGTCTCCGGGGTTTTCACCAGGAGCCCGCCGCCATAGCAGACGAGGGAACCGTGCTTGCGAGCGGATTGCTCGGTAACAGATATCATGAAGCAGGCTCAAGTCGGGGACAGCCAGAAGGTCAGGAGGCAAGGCTTGCAATGAGTGTCGTAGTCGGGAAGGCAGGAAAGGTTCAGGACAGGCGGCAATGGTTCTGTAGTCGGGGGATCAGGCAACGATCAATGGTACAGGGCGGCGGCAAGTGGTTCGTAGTCGGGACAGCAGAAGGTCAGACTGGGTGTGCATTGGTTCGTTTGAAGTAGGGGGCAGGCGAAGGTGGGACGGTGGCAATGGTGGTTAGTCGGGGACAGTCAAGAAAAGGTCCAGGACCGGTGGGCAATGTTTCGTAGTCGGGGACAGGCAGTAGAGGTCAGGACAGGCGTGGCAATGGTTCGTCTGTGAGTCGGGGCACAGGCAGGAAGGTCTGGACAGCGCTGGCAGTGGTCGTTAAGTCGGGGCATGGCAGAAGGTCAGGACGAGGATGGCAATGGTTTCGTAGTCGGGGAAGGTAGAAGGTATGGAGCAGGCGGGCAATGTTGTAGTCGGGGAAATGGCAGAGAGGTTGCAGGAGAGGTGGCATGGTTCGTAGTCGGGACTGGCAGAAGGTCAGGACAGGCGGTCAATGGTTCGGTAGTCGGGACAGGCCAGAAGGTACGGACAGGCGGCAAATGGTTCGTGGTCGAGGTTCAGGCAGGAAGGTCGCAGCGACTAGGGGCTAGGGGCAAGTGGTTTCGTTTCGTACGAGGTACATAGGCAGCAAGGTCAGACAGGCCGGAGTGGCAATGGTTGGTAGTCGGGGACAGGCAGAAGGCAGGAAGGCGGCAGATGGTTTGTAGTCAGGGTTTGAGAGGCAGAAGGTCAGGACAGCGGAATGGTTTGTAGTCGGGGACAGGGGGTTAGGTCAGGACAGCTCGAGGGCGATGGTTTGTGCGTCAGAGGGATGGAGGCAAAATGGTACCGTACACAGAAGAGAGAACATAGGATACTCTGGAAATGCTTCCTGTCTAGCACATGGCACTATCAATTCGGCAAGGTGCTAGGGGAAAGGGGCAGGCTTAAATAGGGTCAGAGCCGGTGAGACGTGAGTACCAATTACCGCGGGTGCGCTTTGTTCCTTGTAAAATTTGCCTGTAGTGTACGGGGATTGGAAACAGAAGCGTGGCGCCGGTAAGTGGGACCCGGAGCTGCCGGAGCGCCCGCAGCCCGAGGCGGGCTGCGGCGTCGGCCGCAGCAGCAGCGACGGGGCGGAGGTTGTGGGTTGTGCCTGCGACCCGAAGGGTGGTCTCGCAGGGGTACACCCGTAAACAACTTCCTGTTTCAATCTGTGGGTGGTTCTAGTGCTCATGCTGCTTACTGTCCTGTTCAGCTGTGGGTGGATTACAGTTAATAGGCTTCCTGTTCAGGCCTAGTGGCCGGTTCTACTCAGTTCAGTGGTTCGCTTTCTCCCTAGGTGTCACTGTTGTTCTAGCTTCAGGCTCCCACACTTGTTACCCTGCTCTTAGACTTTCAGTGAGCTTGTTAGAGAAAATGGTGAGCGAAAGGGTCTTGTTACCAGCAGGGCAGAGGTTAAAGCTAGATGACGGGTTAATATTTGTCAGTAACAAAGATAAGCAAGCTCCTTTGCAGATAAGACACGCAGAGGAGTGACATCACCATCGCTAGGCCACTGCAGAGGCTCAGAGAGAGGTGCGACGCAGTGACGTAGAAAAACTTGGTACTACAGAGCAGGAGATAAGAATGCTCTACTCTGAAAAGGCGCTCAATAGATTCCGCACAGCAATGTATTTGGTAATAGTGTGCATTTACCTTTAACTACATTTGTAAAGCAGATCATTTTGGTTGAGCTGAGTAGCTTCAGATGAGATAGCGAAGGAGACAGAGGGAAGAGTTGTATACCTGTGAGAGAATATACAGATTGATCAAGAGAGAACAAATGGCATTTATAGCTCAGTAGATATAAGCAGGTGCAGGCGGCCGCCCCTGTCACAGTGTAATGCACAGCAGCAGGGGAGCGGCAGGGGAGCAGCAGGGGAGCGGCAGGGGAGCAGCAGGGGAGCGGCACCGAAATATCAGGGTCTGCTGTGTCAGAGAACGAGGGCGTCAATGGAAAGCAGCCAAACTGTTCAGCACCAAGGACAGAGGCTCCAGGAACCTCCACTGACACATTGTAACAAGAAGTAACTTATTACAAGATAATAATTGTGAATGTAGCAGAGTTAGATGTGCAGTTACATAGGACTGCAGGTGACATCTACTCCATTATCTGTACTCAGATTGTGATCACTGTGTTATCTGTGGTGTTACATAGGACTGCAGGTGACATCTACTCCATTATCTGTACTCAGAGAGCTATCACTGTGTTATCTGTGGTGTTACATAGGACTGCAGGGACATCTACTACATTATCTGTACTCAGAGAGTTATCACTGTGTTATCTGTGGTGTTACATAGGACTGCAGGTGACATCTAATCCATTATCTGTACTCAGGGAGTTATCACTGTGTTATCTGTGGTGTTACATAGGACTGCAGGTGACATCTACTACATTATCTGTACTGAGAGAGTTATCACTGTGTTATCTGAGGTGTTACATGGGACTGCAGGGACATCTACTACATTATCTGTACTGAGTTATCACTGTGTTATCCTTGGTATTAAAATAGGACTGCAGGTGACATCTACTCCTTATCTGTACTCAGAGAGTTATCACATGTGTTATCTGTGGTATTACATAGGATGCAGGTGACATCTTACTACATTATCATGTACTCTAGATTGTGATCACTGTGTTATCTGTGGTGTTACATAGACTGGAGGGACATCTACTCCATTATCTTACTCAGAGAGCTATCAATGTGTTATCTGTGGTGTTACATAGGACTGCAAGGGACATCTACTACCATTATCTGTACTCAGATGTGTATCACATGTGTTATATCTGTTTTATGTCCAGGGGGTACACTACTAATGTACTAGATGTACACACTGCAGTTCCTATGTAAACATCATACATATAACACCAGTGATAACTCTCTGAGTACAGAATAATGTAGTAGATGTCCCTGCAGTCCTATGTAACACTAACAGATAACACAGTGATAGCTCTCTGAGTACAGATAATGGAGTAGATGTGGCCTGCAGTCCTATGTAACACCACAGATAGAGTGATAAGTCTCTGAGTACAGATAATGGAGTAGATGCCACCCACAGTCCTATGTAACACAGATAACACAGTGATAACTCTCTGAGGACACATAATGTAGTAGGCTTCCCCTGCAGTCCTATGTAACACCACAGATAACAGTGATCAGTCTCTGCATACAGATAATGTGAGTAGATGTCCACCCACTGTCTAAAGTAACACCACAGATAACACAGTGATCACTCTCTGAGTACAGATAATGTAGTAGATGTCACCTGCAGTCCTATGTAACACCACAGATAACACAGTGATAACTCTCCGAGTACAGATACAGTAGTAGATGTCTCCTGCAGTCCTATGTAACACCACAGATAACACAGTGATATCTGAGTACAGATAATGTAGTAGATGTCACCTGCAGTCCTATGTAACACCACAGATAACACAGTGATAACTCTATGAGTACAGATAATGTAGTAGATGTCCCCTGCAGTCCTATGTAACACCACAGATAACACAGTGATAACTCTCTGAGTACAGATAATGTAGTAGGCTTCCCCTGCAGTCCTATGTAACACCACAGATAACACAGTTATACTCTCTTGGTCAGTAATGTAGAAAATGTCCCAGTGCATCCTTTTACACAACAGAATGACAGCGGTGATCACTCTCTGATTAGATAAATGTTGTAGATGGGTTTTCTGTGTCCTTGTAACCACAGATGACAAGTCAAATAGTCTGAGTGATGAGATATGTAGTGAGAGTCGTCCTCCTGTCGTCCTATGTAACCACAGAGAACACGCATATAGCCTAATCTGGAGTTCTCATGATGTAGCTCGACGATGTCCCCTGGAGGGTCCCCTATTACTGCCACAAATAACACACAGTGAAACTTCCCAGAGTACAGAAAAATGTTAGTAGATGTCACCTGCCCGTCCTAATGTAACAACCACAAACACACCCTTATATACTCCTGGACACATCAATTAGTAGATTCCCCTCAGTCATTGGTAACACCTCAATAACACAGTCATACCTCTAGTACAGTTAATTAGTAGATGTCACCTGCAGTCCTATGTAACACCACAGATAACACGTGTAACTCCTGAGTACAGATAATGTAGTAGATTCACCTGCAGTCCTATGTAACACCACAGGGTAACATTGATAACTAACTGGAGTAAGTAATGTAGTAGATGTCACCCCGCAAACAGGGAAAAACCACCCAAAACAGGAAAAAATCTCTGGTACAGATAACTTATAGTTTTCACCTCAGTCTATGTAAACCCAAAAACAAGTGATCACTTCTGAGTACGATAAGGAGTAGATGTCCTCTGCATCCTTTAACACCCAGTGATAACTTCGAGTAAGATAATGTATAAGGGCTCCTGCAGTCCTATGAAAACCCGATAAACAGTGATAACTCCTGGGCCATAATTTAGGGTTCCCCCGCATCCTATGTAACACCACAGATAACACAGTGAAACTCCTTATCAGTAAAGTAGTAGATGTCACCTGCGTCCCCATGTAAAACCACAGATAACACATGATAACTCCTCAGTACGATAATGTAGAATTCACCGCAGTCCCATTAACACCACAGATAACAAGTGATAACGCTCTGAGTACAGATAATGTAGTAGATGTCCCTGCAGTCCTTGTAAAACCACAAAAACCATGATCACTCTCTGAGTACAATAATGTATAGTGTCCCTGCGTCCTTTTAACACCAAAAAAACACAGTCATAAATCTTGATACAGATAATGTATGATGTCCCGTGCAGTCCTAGTAAAACTGCTTTTTCTTGGGTCCGGTTCCCAAAAAAAATGCTGTTTCCCCTTTTTTTGCCTCTGCATGTAAACCAGCTGTTCCCATTCACTGACAGCAAGCAGACTGTGGGGGAGGCAGCGGTGTTGCTGCAGGACGTCTATTTTGCGTCATAAAAAGTTGTTACATCAGGGGTTTTGCTTTTTTGTACATGATTACTCAGCTGTGATGGAGGCAATCAAAGGAGTGGGGAGATGAGGGTGATGGTTTTATGATGAAGGGAATGATGAGGGGTGATGATGATGAGGCGGGAGCGATCCTGTCCGACGTCTCACGGGGACGGGGTGGGGTACGCGAGAGGAGCGGCCCGGTTATGCCCCCTTTTTAGGCGCTTCCTCCTTGGGTGCTGACGCTGCGGCCGAGGCTTCCCCTCCGGAGGGCCCCGTGATTACTGCACAAAAAAGTCCATCCAGGGGGACTTCCCAGAGCTCGCGGCAATCATTTCGGACATTATGATATTAGCAAAACCCATATAAAGTCCCGGGCTAAACAAACCCATCATTACATTCAGGACTACATCACCCCTCATTGTCCAGGGCTACATACCCTCATAATTAGGACTGCATCACCCTTAAACATTTAGGGGCTACATCACCCATTCTACTATCCAGGACTACATCACCCATCATTACATTCAGGACTACATCACCCATCATAGTATCCAGGACTACATCACCCATCATATTATTCAGGACTACATCACCCATTTGTATCCCGGGCTCACCCATCAGTACATTCAGGACTACATCACCCATCATTACATTCAAGACTACATCACCCATCATATTATTCAGGACTAATACCCCTCTAGATCCCGGCTAAATCACCCATCATTTTATTCTATACTCACCCATCATATATCCAGAAAAAACCACCCTCAAAAGATCAGAACTAAAACCAACTTTTTGTTCCAGGCCAGGACTACATCACCCATCATAGTATCCAGAACTACATTACCCATCATTAATCCCGGGGCTACATCACCCCTCTAGAAAACCGGACTACATCACCCATATTTTTTTTTTTCAGGACTAAAATCACCCCAAATTTAATCAAGCACTCACCTTTCATATATCCGGGGCTACATACCCCTCTTTTAAAATTTTGGGCTACATACCAATTGCATCCAGGGGCTACATCACCCATCTAGAAACCCGGACTACATCCCCATCATATTATTCGGATACAACCCATATTTTAATAAACTACATCACCCATCATTCAAATTTTAAGACTACATCACCCTCATATTATTCAGGACTACTCACCCTTATTTCATTCAAGACCACACCCCAATAAAAATTTTTTCGGATACATCCCCATCTAACCAGGACTACATCACCCCTCTATTTTCGGCTACATCACCCCTATAGTATCCCCGAATACATCACCCATCAAAATAGTATCCCAAAATAAATACCCCTCTTTTATATCCCGGTCCGGGCACTCACCCATCATAGTTCCAAAATACATTACCCTTTCATCGGACTACATCACCCTCTAGAATCCCGGCTAATCACCCAAACATTATATCGGAATACATCACCCCTCATTATAATCAGCTAATCACCCATCAAAACTCCAGGATAATCACCCATCATAGAAAACCAGGGCTACATCACCCCTCAAATATTTGACTAAAAACCCATCTTTAAATCAAGACTACATCCACCTTCATAGTATCCCTACATCCCTCTTTTTAACAGGACTAAATCACCATCATTTTAAAAAGGACTACATACCCATATAGATCCGGACTCATCACCCATCATAGAATCCAGGACTACATCACCCATCAGTACATTCAGGACTACATCACCCATCATTACATTCAAGACTACATCACCCATTATTTTTCAGGGGCTACATCACCCATCATAGATCCAGGACTACATCACCCCTCAATTATTCAGGGCTACATCACCACTTGTACCAAACTACATCACCCATAAATGATCCCAAACTAAATCACCCATAAATAGTACCAGGGGCCCGGACTAACCCCCTCATATTCCAGAACTACATTACCCATCATTACATCCAGGACTACATCACCCTCATAATCAGGCCCACTAAACCCCTATTATAATCAGGGCTAATCACCCCTATTAAACGGACTACATCACCCATCATAGCATCCAGGACTACATCACCCATCATAGAATCCAGGACTACATCACCCATCATATTATTCAGGACTACATCACCCATCATATTATCTCAAGACTCATCCCAAAATATACCGGGCTACATCACCCCTCATAGTATCCAGAACTACATTACCCACATTACATCCAACTCATCACCCATAAAATTTTTAAAGGGTACATCCCCTTTTATATTTTTAGGGCTACTCACCCCTCATTAAAAAACAAAAACTAATCACCCTTTATGTATCCGGACACATCACCCTCATAGTATCCGGGGTACTCACCCATCAAGTTCAAGGCTATCACCCCCCTTTATAATCAGAACTCATCAAACCCTCATTATAACAGGACTAACACCTCATAATTCCAGGGTACATCACCCACTATTATAATCAGAACTACATCACCAATAACTAAAATCAAGACTACTCACCCATCATAGTATCCAGGACTACACTCCCCTAATTTTTTTCAGGACTACTACCCATTAGTTTCAAGCTCCACCCATCAAAAGACAAGGACTACATCACCATCATTATAATAGGGTTCTCACCCATCAAGTATCCAGGGCTACTACCCATCATATTTTCAGGAAACATCAACCCCTCATAGATCAGGACTACATCATCCATATAGTATCCAGGACACATCCCATCCAATATCCAGGATTTACCTTTACCAGGGGACATCATAATCAACGGGCATAAATATTTAGGGGCTACATCCCCATCATTTTTTTAGGGACTAAACCCCCATCTTAAATCAAAAATACATCACCTTATATATCCAGGATACATCACCCCTCAAAAAACCAGGGACTCCCCCCACATTGTATCAAGGACTATTAAACCCCTCATTAAAATCAAACTACACCACCCATCATTTATAATCGGACTACATAACCATAGGTTCCAAAAACACCCATACCCCAAAAATAATCAAAACTAATCACCAAACTAAAATCAGATACATACCCCATTTGTATCCGGATACATCACCCATATTTCAAGGCTAAAATCCCCAACTTTAATCAGGATACATCACCATCATAGCATCCAGGGTACATCACCCATTAGAATCCAGGAAATACATCACCCCTCAATTATTCAACTTCAACCCTCATTATAATCAAGGGGCTAAATCCCTTTTTTCATTCAAGACTAAATCCCCATATATTATTCGGAAATACCCATCATTCATTTAAAATCATCACCCATCATATTATTCAGGGCTACATACCCATTTAGTACCGGCCTTTCTCACCCATCATATTTTTTAGGGCTACATCACCCCCATGTTCCCCAAAATACATCACCATCAAATAGTATCCAGAACTAAATCACCCATCATATAGTATCCAGGTCCAGGACTACATCACCCATCATAGTATCCAGAACTACATCACCCACTTTCAAAACCAGGCTACATCACCCAAAAATAAACCGGTACATCCCCATCATTAAATCAGGACTACATCACCAACATTATAATAGGACAAATCACCATCATAGCTCCCGGGGCTACATCACCCATCTAGAATAGGACTAATCACCCTCATATTATTCAGGATACATCCCATCATTATAATCAAAACAATCCCCCTTATGTACCGGACTAATTTTCCCACATTTTAAAACAGACCTACATAACCCCTCATTTATAACGGATACTCACCCATCAAACATCCAGGGACTACATCCCCTCAAGAATCCAGGACTACATCACCCATCATATTATTCAGGACTACATCACCCATCATTACATTCAAGACTACATCACCCATCATATTATTCAGGACTACATCACCCATCATAGTATCCAGGACTACATCACCCATCATATTATTCAGGACTACATCACCCATCATAGTATCCAGAACTACATCACCCATCAAATAGTATCCAGACTTTAACCATCATTAGACCAGGTCCGGACTACATACCCCATAGTATCCAGAAATACATTACCCTCATTCCCCCCAGGACTACTCACCCCTATAGAATCCCGGCTACTACCCATCTTTTTTCAGGACTACAACCCATCATTTTAAAACAGGGCTAATCCCATCATGATCCGGACTACACCCCCTCATAGAATCCAGGACTACATCCCCATCATATTATTTGGACACTCACCCCTTTATAATCAAACTCATCCCTTCTAGTTTCCAGATACATCACCCATCATAGTATCCAGAACTACATTACCCCCTCTTTTCATCCGGACTACATCACCCCCTCAAATAAGGACACATCCCCATCATATTATTCGGGTAATCACCCCTCTTAAAAAAGCACCATCACCTTTTTTTGTATCCCGGGCTACATCAACCCCTATAGATCCGGGTACATCCCCTCATAGATCAAGGACTACATCACCCATCTTATAAACAGAAAATACTTTACCCATCATTTAACAGGACTACATCCCTCAAAATATCCAGGACTCTCAACCAACCATTTAATCAGAATAATCACCAATAACTAAAATCAAGTTTCATCACCCCATAGGGATCCGGGGTACTTCTTAATTTTTCAGGGCAATCACCCCACAAGTTTCCAAGATACATCACCCATCAATATCAAGGACTACATCACCCTATTTTAAACAGGATCATCACCCCCATGTATCCAGGACTACATCACCCATCATATTATTCAGGGGCTACATACCCATCATAGTATCCAGGGTTAACTCCTCATAGATCCAGGACAATCCCCTCACAAAAAATTTCCCGGACTTTCCCTAATACCGGGCTACATTAATCAACAGGACATTTTTATTCAAAACATACCCCATCATATTTATTCAGGCTAAACCCCATCTTTAAAAAACAAGAATACATCACCTTTATATCCAGGACTCTTCACCCTCAAGTTCCCGGGCTAATCACCCATCATAGTATCAAAGGCTACACCCCTCATTAAAAAACAAGAAACCCCCCCATCATTATAATCAGGACTCTCCCCCTCAGGTATCCCGGTAACATCCCCAATATTTTAATCAGAATACATCACCATAACTAAAATCAAGGGTAAAACCCCCATCTAGACAGGACTACATCTCTCATAATTTTATCAGGACTACATCACCCATCATAGTATCCAGTACTACATCACCCATCATAGTATCAAGGACTACATCACCCATCATTATAATTTGGGTACATAACCATCATAGTACCCCGGATAACACCCCATAATTTTTTAGGGTAAATCACCCCCATGTTCCCCGGGCTACATCCATCTAGATCCAGGGGTACATCACCCAACAAATATCCAGGGGCTTCCATAATTCCAGGGGTACTCATAATCAACAGGGTTTAATAATCAGGGCTCATCACCCATCAATTTAAACAATATACAATAAGAACCAGGGGTACATCATTATAATTAGGACTATGCTGTGATACCATAGTAACCAGGACTATATCACCCATCATAATAATGAAGATTATACCATAATAACCAGGACAACGTCACCCATCATTATATTCAGGACTAAACGAGCGATCATAATATCCAGGACTACATCACTCACATTTATAGGGGCACATCACCCCTCATTTTTTTCAGGACAATGCATCCAAACAATATTCAGGGTTTCATCACCCATCATTAATCCGGACTAAACAGCGATATTTTAAAATCCCGGGCTCATCACCCCCATTATAATCAGGGCTTAAAACCCCATCTTGTATCCCGGACTACACACTCATAATTTTATAAAGGGCACATCACCCACTTAAATCAGAATAATACCATCATTTTAAAACAGAATACACAGCCATCATTTTAATAGGGCTACATCACCCATCAAAAATTTAGGACTACATCAAACCTCTAAATCCGAACTAATCACCCCTATTAAACAGGACTACATCACCATCATTTTAAACCCGGGGCTACATCATCAACTTAAATTTAAACTACAAAACCCTCATTTATGTAAACTAAATCTCTTTTATTAATAACAAAAAAAAATGTTATATATCTCACAAA
>JAODAL010050146.1:0-27641 GCA_025379985.1 Phyllomedusa bahiana
TCCTTTTTCAAATTTTAAAAAAATTTTCTGTGTGAAAAAAGACATAGTCCACCAAAAAAAACAGAAAATAATAACATCACCATATGTCACTTTTGTTGGCATGTTTTTTTAAAATCCTATTATTTTTTTATTTTTTTTTTTAAAAAAAAATTCAAGCTTTATTAAAAAAAAAAAAAAGATTGTACAGTTGTTTAAGAACAAAAATTTTCCGAGGTTATGAGCAAATTCCCGTACTGGGGCGTTAAATTTCTCTTTTAACACCTCTTTTGAAAAACCAGAGGGGCCCAAAGCCCAACTCTACCTTCGCCCTTAGCATATCCTTTTTTGCTTTTCATCTTTTTTTCATTTTATTATTATCAGTGAACAAAAAACACTAAAACTTTGTCAACATAAAAAAACAAAAACTACCTACGGCTGGAGGTACTTGTTTCAATTGCATATTGTCGTACAATTATCTTATAGCGAGAGAGAGGAGAGGCCCCGATTTATTCTGTTTTAGCCAGAGGAGCCCAGGTTGCCCCCGGGTTTGTCCCAGGTCCCGAGAGCACGCCAAGGTTTTATCCTATCCGTCCCTGTATTTATAAAGCCCTGCGACTCACAAAATTCCAACCATGCCTCCATTCCTATATCTTTTCAGTGTCTGCGCAGGTGGGCGCAATTTCTTCCATTCTTTGGATACAAAGATTTCTTAAACCATCAGAGAGGGTTGGGACTACTTTAGATCTCCAATGTCTGGGGACAGCGTTAGTCTATCAACAGTGACGCACGTTCCCCCTAAGAGATTTAAGGGGGTAATGGGATCAGGATAAAACCCAGCGTAGGGGATCATTTGTATCGATTCCTGTAACCGTCTAATTACTTCTACTACCGGGCCCAGAAAGGCTTAATAGTGGACAACCCCCCCCATATATGCGTCATAGCCCCAATGCCCCCATTGCATCTCCCAAGTGTTGGGGACCGTCGGGAATGCTTTTTGGCAGCCAGGAACTCTGTACCATCGTGATAGCCCCTTTTAATTTTCTTCCCGGTCTACGGACCCCAAGATCTAAAATTTGGGATGCAGCCCTTGCTCCGTCTTAGTGTGGTTCCCTACCCAGTTCCCCCCCCAACTTTTCCCTTTTAGGGTGGCGTTACGGACAGTGATCCCCCTTTTCCCCTTGTAAACCAAGGAAAAAGAGGGCGTGGAGTTTTTTTGGGTTTTAAAGAAAAAAGATCAAAAGGGTTAGTTCCCTGGCAAGTTTAGCTCATGCTTGGTTTGGGGAACATAATATGGTGGGTTTTTGGGATATGGTTGAACCCGCTTAAGGGTCTCGGGGGGGGAAAATTTTCCCGATTTCCGGTACGACTTCAAACCCTGCGTCTTTTTGTGATATCACGAAAAGGGCCCAAGGGTCGTGTGTCATAGGGGTTTTTTCCTTTCCCCAGGGGCGCCTGTCAAAGGGGGTTTTTGGGTTTTTCCCCCTTTTTGGGGTCACGGCCCCTCTGCTTTTGAATAAATTTAGAGCTAAGACCAAAGGTTCTCCAAGCTTTAAATGTTTGGGTGGGCTATCCAAGGGGAGCCCCTGTAAGTTTGTCCTTGTCAGAGGGTCTTTTTTTACCAAAAGGGAGCGCGGGGGGGGACCTTTATGTATTTGTGTTTCTAATTGAACCCTTTCCCTATTTTATGTCCCGCACCCGTCAATGAAGCGGGCCGCCCGTGTGGCGGAAAGTAGTAAAAGGGCCCTTTAAAAATCTGGAAGGGCCCAACCCCCCCTTTCCCTAGGGCCCGACAACGTAGATCTCGCCCCTCTAGGGGGTCTACCTCCCACACAAAAGTTTTAAAACATTTTTTATCTGTTGAAAAAAAAATCTAGGGAGGAGAAAAGGGAAAGGTTGGGGGCAGGTAAGGAGTCGGGGGAGGACGTTCATTTTTAGGGTGTTTTACGCCCCCAAAAAAAAAAAATCCCGGGCTATCCCAACGAGATAGATTTTATTTGTTGTATTTAAAATGGTATCGAAGTTAACTCAAAAAAAGGGGTAAAAACTGATGGGGTTTTGGGGTCCCCAGGGATTTTTAGTGGGGCTGTTTTGCCCCAAATTTAACGGAAAGTTATTTTTCAGACCCCTCACAGTCTCGTACTAAAAACTTATACTCCCTGGCTTACACTTATTTAGGTTTACCTTGAAATTAGAAAATTTGCCGAACTCCTCCAGTACTGTCATCAGGACAGGCAGGGATGTCACGGGCTGCGTTATAAACAGGAGCAAGTCATCAGCATAGGCTGCGCACTTATAGATCTGCCCTTGTACCTCAATGCCAAACATCCTATTATTTTTTTAAGACATTTGGGGGCTTTAAAATTTAGTAGCAAATTTAAAAATTTTCAAGAAATTTGCAGAACAGATTTTTTTGGGAACCAGGCCACTTCTGATGTGGTTTTGAGGGGCTTGCATGTTAGAAACCCCCATAAATGACTCCATTTCAGAAACTACACCCCTTAACATAGTCAAAACAGCATTTAGGAAGTTTATTAACCCTCTAGGTATTTCGCAGAAATGAATGAAAAGCGAAGGTGAAATTTCAAAATGTTAACTTTTTTGCAGATTTCCGATTTTTGTTCATTATTCATTGGAACCCCATAGATTTTACCAATAAATTGCAACTCAATAATGAATCTCCTTACTATGCAGTTTTTAGAAATATCCCACTTGTGGCCCATATGCGCTTTTTGACTCTTCCACAGGCCTCAGAATTGAAGGAGCACCTTCTTGTTTTAGAATATTTTTCAGGCTTTATTGGGGTAGTGATGAGCAGTGACAGACGTGGGAACAGAAGATTCAAACTGTCTTCTTAACTGATCAGACAGCTTTAACAATATGAGTGAGGGGAAGAGGGACTTGGCAATAAGGAGTTCATTTTTTTGTGTGTTTTTCACTGTATGAGCCAGTGATGACCACTGGCAGAAAATTGCTGGAACTTGAAAGTGGCAAACTGTCTGATCAGACAGCTGCCACAAATACAGTAGATCACAGGGACAGTGAAGTGAATAGGCAGTGGAGGGGTTAATAAAGTATTTCAGGCTGTGACAGTCCAGATCGCAGCACAGGGCACTAGGACCCAGCACAGAAATACGATCTCCTCACTCTCTCACTCAGAGCAGAGCCCAAGGACATGGATCAGCTGTAGTTGTTGAGTCAGCAGACTGACTGACCAATCCCAGTGATCCTCAGCATGGGGATCACAGGACTGCAATGATTGATCACCTGCTGTGTAGATGAGCTAATTAGCTGTCAGAAACAGCAATTAGCATACAGCTTTCATCTTATCTCTGCACAGGGAGACAGAAAGCTTTCATGACTTCCTGGAACATCAGGGTGCCTTAACAGGCAGTGAACCATGGCATTCAGGAACCTCAGGGTGCCTTAAAGGGTTAAGGACCCTGGACGTACTCATATGTCTAAGGGTCCCTACGGGCTTTGCAGGGGGATGGCTCCGCGACCCCCCCGCACAGATGCTGGGTGTTAGCGGCTGATCGCAGCTAACACCCAGCCGGTACAGCGCGATCGGGCCGCGTCGCCTGCCCGCGCTGTTTAACCCCTTAGGCGCCACGGCAAAGATTGCTGCGGCGTCTAAATGAATGAAGAGCGGTGCCGCGCACCGTTCTTCAGGACGATCGGCATCGCCGCAGCATACTTGCAGCGATCCGACGCCTGGAAATGGCAGCGGCGAGCCCTGTGAACGCTGCCATCACTGCCATGTCCTGGTTTGCCCCACTTCCGGCCGCAGGCAGGAAGTGGGGAAACCGCCATCTTGGTATAGTCTAATGCATTGTCTATGCAATGCATTAGACTGTATTAACAATCGCGCCCCCTAGTGGTCAAGCAAAATAGGGGGACTCAATGTTAAAGTAAAAAGAAAAAAGAAATAAAGTTTTAAAGTACAAAAGAAAAAGTATTAAAAGTTCAAATCACCCCACTTTCCCATTTTACAAATAAAAACAATAAAATAATACAAAAGTTACGAATATTTGGTATCGCCGTGTCCGCAAAAGTCCGATCTATAAAAATATAACATCATTTATCCCATACGCTGAACAAGGTAGAAGAAAAAAAATTCCAAACACCAAAATTGCATTTTTTGGTCATTTTACGTCACTTAAAAAATGGAATAAAAGTGATCAAAAAAGTCGCATGCATTCCAAACTGCTAGCAATAAAAAGTGCACTCAGCCCGCAAAAAATGCATCCTCACTGATGTCCGTAGGTGTTAGTACAAAAAAGTTATTGGTCGCACAAAATGGCGCCGCGGCGCAAATTTCTGAAATAGACAATGTTTAGAATTTTTTTACGCCATCAAAACATAATGGAAACCCTACATGTTTGGTATTGGCTGATGCATATCAACCCGTAGAATACAGATAACCCATTTTTACTGAAGATTGAACGCCATAAAAGCAAAACACCCGCAAACATGGCGAAAATACGTTTTTTTCACAATTTGTCTCACTTGAAATTTTTTTGCAGTTTCCCGGTATATTCTATAGTACAGTGAATAACACCATTAGAAAGTACATCTTGTCCCACAAAATAAAAGCCCTCATGTGTCTATGTAGGTGGAAAAATAAAAAAGTTATGGCTCTGGGAAGGCGAGGAGGGAAAAAACAAACGTGTCAACAACAAAAAACTGCCGTGTCTTTAAGGGGTTAAATAAGTGGTCACAGGTCATTGGTCAGTTAATTAGGATACTGTCCCTTTAAATCTAAGGAAGCTGGCGCACGTGTGCACAGAGGAAGCCACAGAGGATGGATGCGTGCAGGATCACGAGCCGCAGCAGGAGCGAGAACAGGTGAGTACAATCAGGGGGACCAACGGAACACGGCTATGTCGGCGGTCCACAGAGACCGCGGCACAGACTGTGACAGAACAGAGCATGGGCACGTCCGCGGCCCGAGACAATGCTTCTTACGAAGCCACTCCTTCGTTGCCCTGGTGGTGTGCTTGGGATCATTGTCATGCTGAAAGACCAATCCACGTTTCATCTTCAATGCTCTTGCTGATGGAAGGAGGTTTGCACTGAAAATCTCATGATACATGGCTCCATTCATTCTTTCATGTACACGGATCAGTCATCCTGGTCCCTTTACAGAGAAACAGCCCCAAAGCATGATGTTGCCACCCCCATGCTTCACAGTAGGTATGGTGTTCTTTGGATGCAGCTCAGCATTCTCTCTCCTCCAAACACGACGAGTTGTGTTTCTACTTTGGTTTCATCTGACCATATGACTTTCTCCCAATACTCGTCTGGATCATTCAAATGCATTATAGCAATCTTCAGACAGGCCCAGACATGTACTGGCTTAAGCAGGGGGACACATCTGGCACTGCAGGATTTGAGTCCCTGGTGGCATAGAGTGTTACTGATGGTAGCCTTTGTTACGTTGGTCCCTGCTCTCTGCAGGTCATTCACTAGGTCCCCCGTGTGGTTCTGGGATTTTTCCTCACCGTCCTTGTGATCTTTTTGAACCCCACGGGGTGAGATATTGCATAGAGCCCCAGATCGAGGGAGATTATCAGTGGTCTTGTATGTCTTCTATTTTCTAATTATTGCGCCCACCGTTTATTTCTTCACACCAAGCTGCTTGCCTATTGTTGATTCGCCCTTCCCACCCTTGGTGCGGGGAAAAATTTTTTGTTTCTGGTGCCCTTCAAACAGCTCTTCGGCCCTTTTCCCCAATTTTTTGAGTTTGGATTTGTGACTGTTGAGGTTGTGGCAGGTGTTTTTTTTATATGAAACAATTTTCAAACAGGTCTTTTTAATACAGGTAATGGGGTGGGGGGACAAAGGAGCCTCTTAAAAGAAGTTACAGAAATTTCCCTTTTTTTGTAGGTGACCAAATCTTTTGTCCATAAAAAATTTGCAAATAAATCTTTCCAAACCCAAAAAAGGGAAAATTTTTAGATTTGTTTTTTAAATTTTTCTCTCATATTTAGGTTCCCTATAAATGTCAATTCCCAGGCCCCCTCTAAATTTTTTTAAAGTGGAAAATATTGCAAAATTTGGTTTGGCGGGACTAAATACTTTTTTTCCCCAAAAATTTTTGGTGTTTTTTTTTTCACTAGCGAAATTTTTAAAACCCCAAATCCTTGCCAGTACATTTTAATAGGACCCGATGCTTCCCCTCCGCGTTTAAAACCGAGCGCATTTTTTGGGAATCCCAAAGGTTAAGAAAAAAAACCCCTTAAAAGGGAAAAGTTTTATTGTTTATTATTTTTTGTTTGGATTTTTACCTGTTTAGCTTTTATTTTCCAGGGTGTATTGCTACATGATTCCTACATGGGTCTAGTCTATTATATTATTTACATATTAGCTCAGGGTACATTAGGGAAAGCCACACTTGGATGGGGATGCCCTTTTCAGAACGACTACTCTGCCATTTAGGTAGGTGCTTAATAGGGACATCCATCCCCTCCCTTTTACTTTTATTTTTTTGGGAGACTCTGGATTAGTAGCCATTTTTGTTCCCCTTTTACATCCATCTTTATTATACTGGGAGAGGTGATGCAGCTTGGACTTCTGAAAAAACAGATTCTCATTCTCAGAATCCTGGGACCTAATAGACGATGACTAAGGATACGTGATTATACGGAATTTTAAAATACAAAAAGTTTTAAAACCCTTTTTTTAAAAGTATTGGTTTGCATTGGTTTTCCCCCAAAAAGGGAACAAAGCACCCCCCCTCCATTAATAGACAGTGGGCGGTCATTGAGGGGTTAAGAAATCTGGGGTGGATGACATCTAGAAGAGGGCACCTGGGGCATCAGAGGAAAACCCCTGGAGTTATTTATGGGCCCAAAAAACCCTTTTATTTTTATATATCCCCTGGGAACCCTTTTGGGGGGGGATTTTCAGAGGAGAAAAAAAATTGGTTTTTAAAAGGGGTTATTTTTTTTTCCCCTGTCAATTTTGCTTGGGCCCCTTTGGGTAAAAAAAGGGTAAAAAAAATTTTTGGGGGGTAAACACTAGGAAAAAAAAGGGCCAAAAAAGGGAAAAGGGTTCCCGCATTGGGGCCCCCTTCCCCAAATTGATTTCTCTAAGGCCCCTTAGGGGGTAAAAAGGGGACAATAGGGTTATTCCCATACTTTTCTCCCTTGTATTCCTGACATCTGCTACAGGAGGAAAAAAATATGTCAGGGCAATTTAAGAATCTGCTTTAAAAGACAAAAATTTCAATTTTTACAGGGAAACCCTTGAATTGGATTGTTTTTTGTTGTTTTTAAATGTGTAGATTAGGAAAAAGTTTTTTTTTTGTATATTTTTAAATTATGAAATTTAAAAGGGTTTTAAAAATAACAAAAACTTTCACTGTCAGTCAGTGTAGCCAACTAAAAGGGGCTGCTGATAAATCTTTTTGGGTTTACCCCGGGAAAAAAACGGATAGGAAGGGTGAAATTTACCTTTATTCCACATACCCCTCCACTGATATCAACACACTTCCCTTTCAACCGTATTCCAAGTTTTAAGCCTTTCAAAAAAAAGGATTTTTTGGTTTTGCCCCAAAATAGTTTATCCGTTTGAAACCATGGGGGATTAGAAAGGTGTGAAAATTTTGGGACCCTTGAGGTTTTTTTGAGGTTTGGATAGTCGGAGGGGGGGAAATTTGGTAATTTGGTGGGGGGGTCAACCAGTGGAAGCCTAGCTCCCCCATTTTTTTCCCCTTTGGCCCGTTTGGGTGCAGTGTAAAGCGGGGGCGTTGTTTTTCTTATTTTAAATATTTGAAAAGGCCCGGGAAAAAAAGAAAAAAGACGTCCATCCAGTTCGCCTGTTGTGCAAAGGTGTTGTTCCAGGGGAAAAGGAAAAAAAAAACCCCAAGGGAGGAAAAACCCAATTGTCCTCTTTTTTAGGGAAAAAAATTCCCTTTCCCCCGGCCCCAAAATTTTGGAAAATCAAAAAAACCCCCTGGACCCCCAATGACCCCCCCCTAAAATTTCCTGGGACCCCTATAACTTTTTTATTTTAATTATTTCCAAAAAAGAAACCAAACCTTTTTGAACTCCGTTATTGAATTCACCATGACAAGCCCCTCTGGCAGGGGAATTTCCCCTTTGTCTCATCTTTCAGTAAAGAAACCCTTTTTATGTTTTTGTAGAAACTTTCGTTCCTCAAGAAAGTAGAGGGGGTGCCCCCTTGTTTAGATACAGCCCCGGGTAAAAATAAATCTTGGGGGAGATCCCTTTATTGACCTTTGGGTGTTTTTTAAAAAAATATAAATTATGTCCCCCGAAGCCTCTTTTTTTTTAGACTAATAACTCTAATCTTTTAATCTTTCTGGGTACGTAGTCCCCCCAGCCATTTAAATTTTTTTTTTGCTCGCCCTTTTTTAACCCCTTTTTAAGAAAATTACAATGTCTTTCCCCGGGCATGGTGCCCAAAAAATGTACACAATATTCCATGGGGGTTCTAAAACCCGTGACTTTTTTAAAAGGGGGAAAAATTGTTTTTCATCATGGTTTCCCCTTTGCCCCTTTTAAATGCCCCCATGATCCTTTTTTTGCCTTTGGGGCCCGCTGTTGACACTGGCTGCTTCAATTTTTTACTGGGCCACCAAGGGTTCCCCAAATAATTTTTCCAATTTTCACTTTTTCCCACCCTTTTCTCCATTCTAACAAAGTAGTTTTGTAATGGATTTCTCTTCCCATGTGGGATAAAACCCGCATTTTAAACTGTAAATTTAAACCCCATCTCCCTTTCCCTGCCCCGGGCCTCCCAAAAAATCCAGATCCCTTTGTATAACACTTAACCCCCATTGTTTTGAAATTTCTTTTAAAAGAGTTTCGTCTGCAAAGAAGGGTATTCTACTGTGTAATCCCGTGTAAGATCATAAAAGAAAAAGTTTTTAAAAAGGAAAGGGCCCCAAAACTGACCCTTGGGGTACCAACCCCCCTAGTTTAAAAGGGACCAGTCCCGATATTTACCCTTAATTAACTACCCTTTGTTTTTTATTTTAGTGAGCCAGTTGCTTACCCCCTTGCACACAATTTGCCCCGTGCAAGCATTCTCATTTTTTTTTACCACCTTTTATTTTGGCACCCTATCAAAGCTTTTTGAAAAATCTAGATATATGGGCATCCATGCCTCACCCCCATCCAGTCTAGCACTGACTTCCTTTATAGAAAATTTTAGAAAATTTGTCCCGACAAGGGGCCCCTCCTCAAAAACCCATGCTGGAAACGGGTTAACATTTATTTTCAGAAAGATACTCCAGGAAAAGCATTTTGAAGGGAAAAACCCTTTAAACATTTTACCTAAACAGGGTTTAAACTTTCCCCGGCCCATAGTTTTTCCCGGGTCACTTTTTGAAACCCCTTTTGGGAAAATCGGGAAACCCCATTTGCTAAGCGGGCCAAAACCCTTTTGGGGCATCCCCCCTTTTTTAGGGGAAATCCTAAATATTAAGAAAAAGGGGCTTCTATGCATACTTTTAAATACCTTTGACACGGGGTGTATGCAATTTGGACCTGGGGGGTTTGGGTTTTTTTTAAACTTCCTTTAGGCGGAGCTTTCACTTTTCCTGGGGTTAAAACAAAAAAAATTTTAAATTTTGGGGATTTTTCCCCATCCTCCGGTTTAACTGGAATCTCATCCTCCTCGGTAAATACAGTTTGGGGAAAAAAGTGTTTTAAAAGGTTTGCTTTTTTTTTCATTTGCCCCCTTTCTGTCTTCCCTCAGTATTTTTTAAAAGGGCCAAACATTTTTGTTTTTTTTTTTTTTTTACTATTTATATAGTTTTAAAAAAAAATTTTGGGGGTTTGTTTTACTTCTATAGGAAAATTTTTCTTTTTCCCTCTCCAGCTTTGCTTCCTTTAACTTTATTTTAAAAACACTTTTTTTTTTTCCCTATAGCTTTTTTAGTTTTCCTCTTTGCCCGCCCCCCGTTTTTTTTTTGGGGAAACCCCTTTCTATTTGTTTTTTATTGCCTTTTTTTACTTCCCCGTTGATCCACATTGGGGTTTTTCCCGTTTCTAATTTTTTTTTTTACCTAAAGGGATGTACCTTTTCACAGTAGCCTAGGATGTTTTTTAAAATATTCCCCTTTTTTTTTTGTTCTGCCATATTTAAACAAAATTTTTCCCCCCTCAAAGGTTTGGGGGGCCTTTCCCAAGCAGAAAAAAATTAGCCTTCCCAAAATTCAGTGTTTTTGTGGCTCCTTTAAAAAAAAAACTCCATTGAAGAAAAAACGGAAATTTTTTTATATTATGGGGCATATTCCCTAGGTGCCCTCAAAACCCGAACTTTTGGTACTCTGTAAAGGGCAAAAAAATTTGTCAAAATTAAAACAAAAAGGGCCCTTTCCCTCAATCGGGTTTTTGCCAAAAATTTGGGAAAGGTTAAATTTTTTAGTTATTGACAAAAAAACCCGTTTTTCCCTTTTTGAGAGTTCAGGTTTTCCAAATTTTCCCCAAAAGGGTGTCTGGATAGTTAAAACGCCCATAATAATAACCTCCTTTGATTTCCCGCCCCATCTATTTTCCTGAGGGTTTCATCTTCTTTGGGTTTTTATATTTGGGGGCCTATTGCAGACCCCTAATTTTAAATTTTAAAGTTTTTGTTTCCCCATGTTTTTTACCCTTTTTTTAAATTTCCCCATGTTCATTACCCGTACCTAAAACTTCCCGTAAATGTTGGCTTCAAAACAGGATTTTTATAGAACGACACCTCCCTCCTCCGGTATTTTCGATTCTTCTAAATTTGACTGAAAACCCCCCCAAGTTAACCGTTTCCCAAATCGTAGTCTCCCCCCAACCCTGTTCGTTATCCCCACTATGCATATTTTTCTTAAACTAATTTTGTAATTTTAGTTTATTTATTTTTTGGGCAGAATTGGCATTTTGGGCAGCATCCCAAATTTTGAGATTTTTCAGTTTTTTTTCCTTTTTTCCCTGATCTTTTTTAACTATTGCTACCCCCCTCCCTCACACCACACCTGTTTTATTCCTAATTCCAAGCTCTCTATCTTCACTATCTTGCATGCTATATGTGTAGTTACCCACCCCCCCAGTCCCTAGTTTAAATATTACTCCAACTTCCTGGCCATTTTGTACCCCAATACAGGTTCTTGAAGGAACAAGAACAAGATTCCTTTGGACAGCTTGTCGTGCCTTTTGGCCTTCAGAGGTGCATTCAGTTGGTCCAAAAGCTCAATGTAATACCTTGCATTGACGGTAGAACCATTTTGAGGTAGTCCACTAGCAACACGCCCTCCTTATCCCAGAACACAGACGCCATCATCTTAGTGGCTGATTTTTGCACCCTGAACTACTTTGGATGAGGAGAACCACTGTGCTCCTTGATTTCAGCGTCATACAAATAAATCAAGGTCTCATCCATAGTGACCAGTCGATCCATGGAGTTCTAATCAGTCCGGAAACGTTGACAAATGGAGCGGGAAGTTTTCACATGCTTTTCTGATCTGTTGTCAAACATTTGGGGACCCGGTTTGCAGATAGCTTCTTCATGTTCAAATGTTCATGGATAATGACAATTTTTTCTGTAAATTGTTAGTGTAGGGACCCACAAGATATGAGGAGCCATGACGAGGCTGGTGAGCTTGTGTATTGGGGCCCCACTACCAACTAATACCTCATATTTAATATTTTTCCAGTATGTAATTTTTTATCTGCCCAACAGTGCTGTTTTGTGTTGGACACCTAGAAAGTGCTGGGCAGCCCGCCTAATCTAATAGTATCGGTGTCACTAATAGGCTGTAAGCCAGCATTGTGTACCACACGTATCTATATTTATGGCACCCTTTTGTATCGCCTTATTATATGCAATTGTAGTACCAGCAACCACACCCCTCATGCACTGAGGTTGTGTGAGTGGTTGTTTTATTGGTAATTTTGCATCTGTGCAATCTCCCCATGCATTATACTGCGGCTTTTCTGCATGCTGGTGTGAATAGGTGTTAAGTTGGTGTGCAGTTTTTCATCTTGCTCAAGCAATTAGCTGCACCTGTGATTTTTTTCCCAGTTAACATAAAGGCCAGAGTTGCTAGCTTTCTGGGTCCAGTTTAGTTCGGCCATTGTGCTGTGAATAAGTCCCTAAGAACTGGAGTGTTTTTGGATAATGACACAAACACGTTCACAAGAAATCCCTATGATGTCGGCTATTCCTTTAGCTGAAATTTGCCGATTCTCCAGTATGAGGCTTTGCACAGTATCAACGATCTCCGGAACAACAACCACTCTCAGTCATCCAGGACGTTCCTCTTCATTGGTGCTGAAGTGGCCCGTTTTAAATTTGGCTACCCAGTTCTTAACTGTTGAATATGAAGGGCATTGATCCCCCAATGTCTGCGACGTATCACTATGATTATCCTTCGCAGACTTTCCTTGAAGAAAAAAAGAATGTTATCATTCCTCTACTCTCATTTGCTGTGAATATCACCTTAGACTCTGCCATTTTGTTTTCCCGCGTGCCTAGATCACTGTTGCCATATGCTACAAACACAAAATTTTGAAAACATATACTAGACACATAAGGCTTTCATGTGATGTAACATTCATTAACATAGAAACAAAAAAAAGAACACAAAGTAAAAGACTTATCAGCAGCTCCTCGTAGATGCATTGCCTTAAATTGCTTTACAAGTTCAAGTTCTCCTAAAACATCCACTTACAACTAGAGGTAATGCTGTTCCAACTCCAGACATTACTGATCCAAATATAGCCATTCAGTTATTTTTCTTATTACTAATTTCTGCAATGCCACAGTTTTTTATCTTTCTGTCACTTATATACATAAAAAAAAGTTGTATTCCCCTTCAGATTTTGCCATTTCTTCCTCCTTTCTTGATACATCAGCATTAACGTTTTACTGCCATCTAGTTTTATTCAATTCTCTGTCAGTTGTACTTCCAGTTTTTTTATGTGACTTAATGTATAAGCAGGCTTCTTTTCTTTTACTATAGTGTTTACTTTCCTAGTAAACCATAGTGGTTTCTTTTTCCTATACTATAAGCTGAAAATTCAATAAAAGGAAAGCATTTCCAGATCAGTTTTAAGAGTGAAACCATTGGTTTTTTGGGTGGGAACAGCCCCTACCCTTTTAAAACTCTTAGTGACATCATTTGTATGAAAGGCAGATGTGTGCTAATGCAATATAGAGCAGACATAGCGATTACTCCTATTAAAGACATTTACCCTCCAGATCCTGCAGTCGATAGCAACCGAACAATTTAAGAGCAAGGGTCCCCTTCAGCCACCCAAACGGTGGTGATGTTTAGTTATCATGGCATTCACAGCTGCATTCAGGCAACCACTAATGGTCCCATAACAATGAACCAGGCAAAGGAAGGGCCACTGTAACACTTTTGAAAAAAAAACAGAAAAAAAACCATATTTTCAGCTAAATTTCGTGCATTGCAAAAAACCCCCAGCAAAAGCGCAACCCCCCCAGGTGCAGGGGTTATATTTAAAAGGTGCTTTAAGTAATAGAAAATTTGCCCCACAACTCCCACGTAGGGGGGCATGCCCAACAAAAAAATAAAAATACACTAAAACAGATACCAATTCACACCACTATGCAGAAATGCCAAAAATACAAACAAAACAATCCCCGAATGCCAGCAATTTAATTTAATATAAATGAGGCTTCTAAGAGGGTGCCAGTTATCTAATAACATGTGGTTCACCATGCTCACTCACCACCAATATTGCGCCCTTATTATTCAAGTGGGTTATAAGTAGAGATGGGCGAATTTCTCAAAAATTCGATTCGGTGACTTCGCCGAATTTTCCGACAAAATTTTATTTTGGATGAAAAATTTCTTTCGGGACGAATGCATTTAAAAACCAGCTATTTCCGGGTGCACAGAGCCTGCAGGGTGCTGAGAAACTTGTGCCATACCCTTTAAAAATGCGAGGAATCTTGGTTTGGGCTTCATACAATGTTGTGTTTTAGTATGCCGCAGAGGGTGCTGCCGCTTTAGAAAGATTCACTCTAAAATTCCCGGGACTTAAGAGGGCAAAAAATGACCAAAAAAATGAAGCGGGAATGTAGCCTGAAAAGCATGGCAGCGAAAGCTGGAAAAAAACAAGCTGGGAGCTGTTGGCAAACCGTGACAGGTGTGGGGGACGGCAGCGCCACAATAGCAAAGAGGTCAGACAGGGCACAAAGACATTCTGGAGTGGCAAAACAGGATAAGCCACAAGGGGGCCCCATGACACAGGTGTAGGTTTCGGGGGCAGCCACAGCAGCAGCATGAGGTCAGGGGGTGGCACAATGACATTCTGGAGGTGGCAAAACAGTGAAGGCCCCAAGGTGGCACAATACGGAAGTGGAGGTGATGGGAGCAGCAGTATGAGGCAGGGGGCACAATGACCAGTGTGGAGGGCACGGCAACAGCCACAGCAGCAGCATGAGGTCAAGCAGTGGACAAAGACATTTTGGAGGTGGCAAAAAAGTAGTAGGGGGCCCCCCAAAAAAGGCACAATGACAAGGGGAGTAGGGGCAGCAGATGAGGGCAGAGAGTGGCCATGACACAGTGTGGAGGGCCGGCAGCACCACACGCAGCATGAGGTAACGTGGGACAAAGACGAGTGTGGGGGGCACGGCAGCAGCCCAAACGCAGCATGAGGTCAAAAAGTGGCACAATGCTTTGGGGTGGCAAAACAGTGTAGGCCCCAGAGTGGCACAAAGACAGGAGTGGGGTCACGGGAGCAGCAGCATAGGTCAGAGATTGCACAAAGACAAAGTGTGGAGGGCCCGGCGCGCCACAGCGCAGCATGAGGTCAGAAAGTGGCACAAAGACAGAGTGTGGAGGGCCGGACGCCCCAGCGCGCTAAGGTCAGGCAGTGGCACAAAGACATTTGGAGGTGGCAAAAAAAAGGGTGGCCACTATGGGACAATGACACAGTGTGGGGGCACGGCAGCAGCTGAGGTCAGACGTGGCACAATGACACGTGTGGAGGGCCGGCAGCAGCCCCAGAGAGCATGAGGTCAACAGGGGCAATGACAAACTGGGGGGGGCAAAAAAGTAGAAGGGCCCCAGGTGGCACAAAGACGGGGGAGGGAGGGATGGCAGCAGCAGTATGAGGTCAGAGAGTGGCACAATGACACGTGGGGGGGGGGAACGGCACAGCCACACGCACATGGGGTCAGGCAGGGCACAATAAATTTCTGGAGGTGGAAAAAAAAGTGTAGGCCAAGTTTGGGCACAATGAAAGAGGGAGGGACCAGCAGCAGCATGAGGTCAGAGAGTGGCACGACACGTGTAGGGCACGGCAGCACCCACAGCACAGCATAAAGGCAGACAGTGGCCAATGCAGAGTGTGGAGGGCAGGGCAGCAGCCACAGCACAGCATGGGTCAAACGGGGGCACAAGAAGAGTCGGGAGGTCGCAAAACAGTAGTGGGCCACAGAGGGGCACAAACAGAGAGTGGGGCCCACGGCAGCAGCAGATAGGTCAAATTGGCAAAAAGACACAGTTGGAGGACGGCACCCCACAGCACCATGAGGTTTTGGGGAACAGGGCACAAGACAGGTGTGGGGGGCACGGCGCACCACAGCACAGCAGAGGCAGCATGGCACAATCCATTCTGGAGTGGAAAAAACAGGGTGGCCACATAGGGGCAAATGACAAGTGGGGAGGGCACGGCAGCAGCATGGGTCAACAGGGGCCCAAAATGACACAGTGTGGGGGCACACCAGCCACAGCAGCAGCATGGGGGTTCAGACGGGAACAATGACAAACTGGAGGTGGAAAAACAGAGTAGGCCACAGAGTGGCACAATGACAGAGAGGGGAGGTGTGCAGCAGAAAAGCAGGAGGTCAGAGAGGGGCCAATGAAAAAAAGTGTGGGGGGCATGGCGCACCCACAGCAGCAGCAGATTTTAGACAGTGGCCAATGAAGAGTGTGGAGGCACGAAAGCACCCACGCAGCAGCATGGGCAGGCGGGGCACAATGACATTTGGGGGTGGCAAAAAGGAGAACCACAGAGGGCACAAATGAACAGGTTAGGGCATGGCAGCAGCAGCAGCAAAAGGTCATGGTGGCACAAGAAGAGTGGGGAGGGGGGTGGCAATACCATCCCTGGAAAGATGGTTGTGGCAGATGGAGAAACTGGCAGCAGATGTTGGCTTTAGGGGGTGGGGGCATCAAATAGTGGTGAGGCAGGTAGTTTAAACCCCAATTTTTTCACGTTTGGGTAGGCGTCATGGCGAGTATTTGACCCCTAAGGCATTGGTGTGTGGAAATCCGGGCCCGACCCACGCCTGTTTCATCACGTTCCACATTTCCTTGGGGAAAGGGGGTTCTTTTGGGGGTAACTTGGCCCCCGCCGACTGAACACCCGCTCTGATGCCACCTACTGGCCGGGGGAACAGCTTTCCCACGCAAACTGGGCAAGTTGCCCACACTCCATTTTGGCTGCCCAGTACCCACATTTTCTAACGGGGGTGGCAGATGCTGTCAAGTACCACGACCTTTTGGTTTCAGGGTCTGCATAGGTCCTGCTGTGCTGCTCCCCGGGCGACTGCCCTCCTCACTAGGGGGGGGTGAAAAAGCTGCTCACAGTACTCCAGACTTAGGTTGTCTGATGGAGCTGGTACTGCTCCTCCCCCCCCACCTTTCCCCCCCGGCGCCACCAAAAATAACATGTGCGCTGAAGAACCCCCCGGTCAGACCTGTCCAAAGGAGGGACATGCCCCCAATAGGCAGCGGCCAACGACACGGGGGATTTCCCATTTTTTGATTTATCCCCCCTCTCAGCACGGGAAAAAGGCTCCCTTTTTTGGACCGGTACGAGAGTCCAATAGGGGGAGAGCCAGAATCATCCCTCCCCAAAATGCGACTATTGGGCTGTCACACCCGGGGAAATCAGCATGCTGTGGGCCATCGCACAATTTCCCCGGGGGGCCCGCCGCCTCCACTCCCCCTGTATATTTGCCACGGTGCTTGCGGGTCATCTGCCTATTTTCCCTATCTCCTCTCCTCCTCCAGCTGCTCCGCTCCCCCTCTTGTCCCCTGGGAGAAAATCCACTCATTTCACCAGACAAGCTTCTGCTCCAATGTCCTCCTTCCTCCTCCATTTCAGTCCCCCACCGGACTCAGGGGCCCGCGGATTGTCCCCCTTCCCAGCCCCCCTGCCAACAGATTTTTCAGCACTGTTCCAGGACATGAAGCAGTGGAATGACTTTATTTTTCCCGTAGCCCCGGGCGACTGACAAATACGCGCCCCCCTGGATGGCCTCAAAAAACGGCAGGTGTCACGCATGATGCCACGGGCTACTAAATTTTAAAAGGGGGGATACCCCTTCCCCCTGGATCAAAAAAAATCGTTAATGGCCTTTCTCTCTTCATACGTCGGTCCAAAAAGTGCGGGCGGGAAATTCCAACGGTGGAAACATCGATATCAGCTTTTGTTTTTGGGGGGGCCTTCTGCCGCGCAACCGGGGGGTTCCTGGCTTTGAGGAATGGATGAAGGCATGCACAGTTTCCTGGCCTTTTTCAGAACTTTGAAGGGGTGGAAGACTTCAGGAACCCTTTTTTCACAACCGATTGAAACATGCGTCTGCGGGCACAGGGACCATCCCTCCCAGTGGAGGGGACACCATTTACCGCATTGCCCCGTCACCATTTTCCGATTTGCATTGGCGCGGAGAAAGCCCACTCGATTTTTTGCTGCATGACGGGGAGCAGTTCCCCCCGTGTGACTTCGTTCCCCGAGGCAACCAGGTGTAGAACTGGTGACACCGTGCCCCACACATGTGGTATATGGAGAAGTCTTTGGAGGTGAAATGATGGTGGTGGTGGAAGGAGGAGGCGGACTTTGGGCGCAGGACCGCAGTTTGAAAACGTGGGGAAAAGCGGCGCTCCTGCCAATTTGTTGGGTGCCTGGGCAAAAGCACTTCACCCATGGGCCGAAAGGACATGAGGGCCCCTCCCGAGTTACACCCCCAACGTCCGCGATGCCGGCCCCTTTTGGAACAAACCCGATAACTCAAGGTCTGGCCCACCTTCTGTTCTACATATTTATAATGCGGGGTACCCCTTTTTTTGGAAAATAAATTAGGGTTTGGAACTCTATTTCGGCTTGGCAAAAAACCCCTTAGTTCTCTGAACGGTGCCCGAGTCCCATTTTTAAAGGGAGGGACTGCAGAACCCAAAAACTTGGCCAAGGGGAGGTCACTTCTGACCTTTGGAGGTGGAGCTATGTTTTCTCTTTGCAATCGCCTCGCTGAACATGCTGGCCCATGAAAAGCGGGGGAAAAGGGGCATCTGGAACCCCAGGATGCAAAGAGAAACAGTGCTTCCGCAGAGGTGGGGAGCCTTGACCCGGGTGAATGGCATCGTGACTGGGCGCTGCTGTGTGTTGCGGGGGGGGGGCCCGATGGGAAAACCACATCTGAGCCACGTTTTTTCTCCGGGCCCCAATGGGGGATGCGCAGTTTGACCAAAGGGGCCCTGGTGCCAACGTTAGCCCCGGCCCCCTTCACTTTCTGCCCACAAAATTCTACATATACCAATGGGGCCCCTCCGGTGTCTTGCAAAGAACTGCCACACCGCCGAGTATCTGATTTTTTCCCCCCAACCTCCGACTGGGGACTACTGCCGCCGTTGCCTCGCTGAGCCCCTTGCCGAAAATTTTTTTGGGGCCCGCGAAGCGGGTTGTCTACCCCGTGGCCGCTTGGCTCCCCCTCACAATGTGCTCCCCTCGACTAAGCCACACAACCACTTGCGGCTCGCCGCGCCGCGAGCAAGCTGACGCCCCTTTTCCTGACGATATGAAGCCCTTGCTTCAGCCGGCTCCCCCGTGGGTCGACTACTAAACATCGATTTTGTTTTCTCGTCATGCTGTCCTCTCACCAGTCTTGGGAAGCAGGGGCTGACCCCTCATAACAGATCCCCTCCACTTCCACTCTATACTTTGCGCCTACTGAAGAAGCAGTGGGTATTGGCCCATTTCTAAGCGCCAATAGCTGCGATGCCCTCCTCAAATTGTTCATCCTCGCTTATAGTGGCGCTGAGCCCCGAACATAGTAACTCTGGCGAGGGAACCGGGTGGGGCAAGGGGGGTTTAGGACAGGTGGGGCCGTGACCCGCTGGGGGATCCCAAAAGGGGTTGTGTCGACGTCCCCCCGACTCTTGGCGGGGGTTTTAGAGAAATTGGGGGAAGTGGTGACCTAGCACCAAAAAAGAACTTTGGGTTGCGGTCAAACCCGGCCCGCTAGAGACAGCGGCAGTTGTGGCCCACCGATGCCCCTGCTGCACGTCCCCTTGTGTGCTGCGACCTGGGGCCCGCCGGAAAGTTTGTGCCACTGCCCCGCAGGGGAAACCGCCACCCCTCTGTCGACTATGTTTGTTTTTAAAATGTTCAGACACGTTTTTTGAAAATTCTGCATATGAAAATACACACCCTGTATTTACTTCCGAAAAAACCCAGTAACAAGCTTGGTAACCCTTGGTATAAATTGCGCTACAAATGGGGGAAAAAAAATTTGTTTATGTGCCGTTTAAAAAAAAAATGTTATTTTACGAATAAAAAACACAAAAAGGCTTAAAGAGAACCGCACAAAATTTTCCCCCCCCCCCGGCGAACAAAAAAGGGAGACTCAGACATCTGTTTTTCCCTCCTGGTCCCTTTTTCGAAGAGGGTGTAGTTTTTTTGTTTTTAAAAGCTCAAAACTGCAGTTTTAAAGGGGAAGGTATTCGAAGACATTCAGAGTGTCAGTTATTTTTAAAATCCGCCCACCCGAGGCTAGCCCAGCCCACCTCAACTGACAAACCATTACTTTTAATAGGTAGAAACTTTTGGAAAAACTGTCAGGGCGGGCTAGCCCTTTTTGGCGGGGGAACAGCTCATGAATAAAATTTGAGGGGTAAATACCTCAAAAAGACAACTCTTTCAAATAAGGGGGCAAGCGTGGGACAGCAGGTCTGATAAAAAGGTTTTGCTGTCCTCAGCAAGGGGTGCACAACCTATGTGACAGGTTTTCCCTTTTAAATTAACCTTCGGGAAAAGAATTATGCTACAGGCAAAATTTCTTTTTTGGCGGTGAAAAAGAAAGTTTCTTTTACAAGTACAACTGCAGAAAAATACTTAGTTAACCCTTGGATGTAAATTCGCAAAAGAAATGTGTGCAAAAAAAAAATTACCAGCTTGTAGCGGTTAAAAAAGCTGTGTATTTAAAGGTCACAACAACAGAAAAACTTGTAATTAATTAACCCCCGGTTTTGAAATTTTGTACAGGAAAAGCTTTTTTGGGGGTGAAAAAAAAACGTTTCTTTTTTGACACAACCAGAAAACGCTTAATTTAACCCCCGGAGTAAATTGCGCAAAGAAATTTAGAAACCCAAAAAATTTCCACTTTGTAGCGTTTAAAAAAGGCGTGTATTTTTACGGGGACACAAAACAAAAAAAACTTGTAATTAACCTTCGGTTTTTGAATTATGCTACAGGTAAAAGTATTTTTTTTTTTTTGGGGGTGAAAAAGAAAGTTTTTTTTTAGTGACCCAACGGGAGAAAACCTTTAAATTTAAACCCCTGGATGTAAATGCACAAAAAAAATTGAGCAACCCAAAAAATACCACTTTGTAGGGGTTAAAATGGGGTATTTTTTGGTCACAGCAACGAAAAAATTTAATTAATTAACCTTCGGTTTTGAATTTTTTTGCTAAAAGGAAAAGTTTTTTTTGGCGGTGAAAAAGAACGTTTTTTTTTTAGGACCACAACACAAACAACGTTTAAATTTAACCCCCGGTTTTAAATTGCCCAAAAGAATTGAGCAACCAAAAATTACCAGCTTTGTAGCGTGTAAACATAGCGTTATTTTACGGGTACACAACAACAAAAAAACTTGTAATTAACCTTCGGTTAGGAATTATCTACAGGAAAATGATCTTTTTGGTGGTGAAAAAAGACGTTTTCTTTAGTGACCACATCAGCAGAACAATGCCTTAATTAACCACTGGATGTAATTGCGCAAAAAAATGACAACCAAAATGAAGTGGTATTTGGATTGAAAAAAACGCTGTTTCCTTTAAATGAATACAACAGGAACAGGCTTAGATAACCCTTTGATATTCAAGGTGCTGTGTGAGCAGATAGCATTAAAATTGTATATGCAGTGCATTGGACGCACACTGACTTTCAGTTACCAATACCCCACAAAATCAGAATTAGAACTCAGTAAGAGAAGCAGTCTCCTGAGACAAGCTGTGACACCCCCCAAAAATCGCAGTATAAAAATGAGTTCTTTTAGTAAGAGATATCATAAGCAGCCGTTGCAGCACCTTCCCTACGCAGTACAGTGAGAGCGGTATGAGCGCCCAGCATCGCTCCAGGACTTATATAGTGTAGGTGACGACACAGAATCCCGCCGGTCTCTGATTGACCTCATCTCTGCACATGTCATGTAGGCTATGCCCTTCTTTCTCCCAAGTTCTTTGTCCCATGTAACCCATGGGCCTTGCAGCCATTTTATCAATCAAAGCACAACTTCGAGTCACGTGAAGGACCCAACACTTCGACTTCGTTCAGAACCGAAGTTTTCCTGAAATTCTAAACGAAATTTACACTTCGTTTAGAATCACATCGCCACTCTAGCCGACATACAAATTAATAGGGCTGTTTGTGTATGTGTCATTAGGCTGAACATACCAGGATTGGTATTAAGAGGCACAATATAAATATAAGCATATAGAAAAGAGAGGGAGAATAGTTATGGCATGTGGCAATAGTCTGTCACTACATAGACGTTGCGACATTGTGTAGTCACTTTTATTTGTGGGGCAATTCACTGACAGGGAGAAGGTATATTGAAGGTATATTGACTTTTAATATGCATGTGGTGTTGATAATATGGTTTTATAGTATGTGGTAATATGGATGAGATTCTGCAGTCACTTTTAGTTGTAAGAGCTATTTTCACCAAACTCAAGTGGAGAGAAGAGTGATCCACTGGTCACCTCAGGAGTTGGCGTAGCCTAAGCGAGAAGCAGTCTAAGGGGCCCCTTGTCTTCAACCGGCGCCCGCCGCAAAACGGGGGGGGGGGGAAGGACTTTAGCTTCAGGGTAACCCCCAGGTCGCGACCCCTCGCGTAGGCTCTAGCGGTGACAGCCGAAGTGGTACATAAGCTCTGACTAGTGACAGAGGACCATTTATTAATCCATAAAAAGAAGAAAGAAAAAAAAAACGATTTAATTCGTGTATAGGGACCTTTGATGATAGAGCTAATGAAATGAGAGCGATACTTAGAAGACATGGCACATTCGTGAGGCAATCCAGTATTCTCTGAGGTGATTTCTATATACCCTAGTGTCTCTATAGAAGAGGAAGAAATCTTAGGGGATAATTTGTACATAGTCATTGTTGAGGGAGATGGCAAAAAACAGGGTTGCAGTCTCCGGTGTAGGCTCGATATCCCTGCGGCAACTGTTTCATTCCTGTCCATTCCATATGGAAAACTAAAGATTTTTGTTAATCCCATTGATAAGAGAAGATTGAGATAAGAAATTCCATCAATTGTAAAAACCCAGAGGGGTAGTTTGGGGGCTATGTTACCTGCCCAAGATCTATGGGGAAAAACCATACAGGAGTTCGTCTCGGATCTCGAACTCTGAGTACTATTAAAACTAGAGGTGACACTCCCCTAGCAGGACACATTTTGGACGTACATCATGGCGACATAGTGGTGCTAAAATTTTGGTGCAGTAATGGTGAAAAAGCTAGGGGAAAGAAAGGACGATGTTGGATGTATTTTGTTGCAGAAGAGGCCAAGATGGATACACAGACCTCAATACATTGAAACCTAAAGCTAAATGAAGGCTTTCATTTCGCATTTATTTGATCGTGCTGATTCCCTAATAATATTTTTTAAAAGAAACATGATATTCATGTGATTAAGTACGGTCAATTGGATGTAGCACAGTTGAATATAGGACTATGGAAGCATCAGAGTTCATATATGTGGTTTTTTTGTGGGGGGGGGGTTTTGGTTTTGTTTTTGTTTTTTGTATTTTCCCCCCTCCCTTACATCTCCCACGCACCCCATCCCCCCACTCCACACCTCTCCCCCTTTAGCCTCAACGGTTGTCCTCATTGTCCCAGGGTCAGGTAATGATGACAGATATTCATAACGTGAGGCCAATTTTTCTATTTAAAAAATTAGGTTGCATGTGTATTGCTTTTGCAAGGGACTATTCATGTGTGTATTCATGTATGGTGAGAATTTGTTGTCCTGCTTGCGGCGCTGGTCTGGGCTGAGGCGGATGCAGCTGATGCCGTGGCGTTTGAGGATACTGAGTTCTTACATGCTCCCATTGTTTGTGGTGGGATTGAGTGGCTGGCTGTGAGCCGTAAGAAAAGATCTTCAATGGGAACTTGTTGAGGTCAGACTGTGGGAGGAGGGAGGACTAGCCATAGAGCCTACAGTATTTATTAAAATGAGTATGAATATTACATGTGAAAGAGATTAGTTTAATGTATATAGTCTTGAGACATATACTATACCATGCAGTGTAACATGTATTTAATGGGGCCTGCAGCTCCTATTGAATGAATATGCATATTACATACATAGGAGAAGAGCTTTATGGGAAGATAATATACAGTGGTCTATTGTACAGTGGAGTTTATATTCCCAATGAATATGCATAATAGATATTGAAGAGGCTTATGGGAATTGACAAAGATGGCAGTGTGCTGTTAATGTGATACTAGTCGCTTAGTTCGTTCTAGGTGAGGCACGCAGTGCAATAAATGAGAGAAGTGAGATGGAAAGCCCATCACAGTCAGGGCTGAGGTGTTTTGTGGTGCAGTGCATTGGCACGGGCAATATGGTAAGATGGGGCGCAAGCCCGTATGGAGATGGCAAGTTGACTGAAGGTGTTGGCTCATGAGAGCATGGGTGCAGCTTTAGCAGGACATGTTTATGAGTGGCGCGCGCGGAAGGGGGAGTGGCTTTATGTGGATTTCCGGATGGCTAATGGTAGCACCTAATGGGGTGTTTCCTAACATGGAATAAATGGAAGGTGAGCTCCAGACCACATGTGATCGGACCTCTAAGCCTTGATAAAGCCAGGTTAGCTGGCAAACATGTCGGCGAGGTCAGGCATGACGTTTTAAATTGTGATTCTCTCACCTCTGTCTATAAGTGTCCCCTGCTGCAGACGGTGTCAACAAGGGGGCCTTATTTGTTCTGTGTCTATGAGAATTAGGGGTACGACTGCCCAAGTAGTTGGCTGGGGGGGGGGGAAAAAAAATCCCTACTGAAGCTAGTACTTTGCTTATAGAAATAAGGCTCTCCTGTTAATAGGTGGGGTTCCACCAGACTTGATGATAGAAAGGGAGTTTTATTCCCTCTATTCAGAAGCAAAAAGGGTTAAATGATGAGATAGAACAGTTTTTAATAGTGGTTTATAGAGGTTAAGAGTTTTAGATATAATAAAAGTTACGTTTAGTGTTTAATAGATTGAGAACTGATGAGTTTAAGTTTGCCTATGGCAAAATAGTAAAATATAGCCGAAGTGTATGCACGAACAGCCAGAACATAGAGAAGGCAACCACAGGATGACAGGTCAGGCGAGGTAGAACGAGAGTCCACAGAAGAGTATGGCAGGATCAAACGGAATACAGACTATGGCGAAACGTAGGACTGATTGTATGCCATAAGACAGGAACCAAATGCACGGTAAGGACACCAACTACTGGGCACAAGGGAAAACAGTTAACGGCATCCTTAAGAAGCTCCGCAGAATTGTATTGGTGGAGCATTTACCTGTTGCATGCTGGCCCTTTAAATGTCCAGGAACTGACGTGCGCGCGCGCCCATAGTGGGGAGGAAGATGCAGAGGAGTGTCACCTGCTGAGGAGGAAGCAGGACAGAGCAGGTGAGTAGACAGCAGCCCCCCTGGGCGAAGCGTGGGAACGAGCAGAGCCGATGAACGGACGTGCCTGCGGTCAGGGGGAGGACCGCAGTACGAGCTGTAACACATTCACTTATAGGTAGCAGGTATATTGACTTTGTAATATACATGTGGTGTTGATAGTTGGTTATGGTATTGTGGTAAAATTCATCCACAATGTGGTGGTGATTATAAAGAGGTGTCAGGGCTCTTTTGGGAGATAGACATATCAACATTGAATGGCAAAATATCTAGGGATATGCCATCGATGCATAGGGAGACAATGCTGCCCAAAAAATTATTTTATGTATGTAAAGTTTTTTGCGTATGGAAAATTGTAGGGGTTACAGGGGGTGAGATAATATGGACAAAGGGGGGGCATTGGAATATAATTAGGAGTGGGCAGGAAGAAAATTACATGTGTGGATAACTTGTGTGGATATCTGTAGCCGCACATGGCAGCGCTGATCAAAAATTGCAATCAGAAGAAAAAGGAAGACGAGATGTGGGTTGGATCACGCAGTACTGCCTGGATTAGACACAATGATAAGAGTTTCACTTTATGTCAATTAATAGAGGACTGTATGTATAACTGTTTACACCAATACAGGTGTTCTGATTACAAGGAGCTTGTGGAGGGAGGTAACAGCTCTCCAGGCATAAGAATTGACCACTGCAGGAGGTCTGCAGAGCTGTGACATCTTCTCCCTTCCACTGCTCACACAGAATGATGATGTCATCACTGCTCAGTGAAGAAAGACCTTCTTACTGGGAGGAGAGACTCGCCCCTGGATTTGTAAATCTAAGCAAGATAAACATCTCAGATGCCTGCGAAAACCTGCAGTGAGAAAACCCCTTTAACAAATTTTTATATACTGTTTCAGGTTAGTGCATAATTGACAGACTTCTGGATTAAGCAAGTCTGTCACTAACTTAGGTTGTTCTTAGTAAGGGCAGCATAAAGAATGTGATGGGTTCCCTTTAACCAAGTAATGTAAGAACATTGTTAAAATTATAGATAACTCACAAATTTGCAAATCTTTTAAATGGTAAAGTCGACATTTAAATATATTTTTATTCAAACTCCAACATGTAAATGATCGTTAAAGAAATAAAGCACAAACTCCCAGAAGCTACCAATTAATATTTGCAATTTAATTTGGAACCTAACAAAAAGAAAAATATATCATGTTAATTTTGGAGCATACAACCAGCAACCCTCACCACTCAGCCCTCCCAAAAACAAGGTCAAAAAACAAATATTCAACATTTTCTATAACCAATTTATACTTTAACATTAAAGAAAATAGGGGAATAAAAACATTCTTACCTTTTTGGGTATATCAAATGTCTGTGTTGGGGATCCTGTACATGAGGATAACTAGTACCTGTGCACAAAACAAATTAGATAACTATCATAAGATTTATTTTCTAGAAATGTATGAACAGATTCCATGGCAATAAATAAATACAAAAATAAAAATAGAAACAAATAAAATTAGCCATAGTGCAAATTTACAGGTGAACTGTAATTTTCCGTATACTGCTCTCAAAGAAGGTTTTAAAATGTAGTGACAGAACCACTACCTGCATTCGTCTGTCGCTTATATCATAAAGTAAATCTATATTTTAAAATATTAGTTTCTGATTTTTGCAGTGCAGAAACCGTGCTGTAAATTTATGCTTCAAAATCAGCTTCCAAATCTGCTTAAAAAAATTTTGAAAAAATCCTATCCTCATTGTTTCCGATGGGTATTTTACGAGCGATAAATGGCTCAAGAATTGACACGTCACTCATTTTTATGGCTGTAATTCTGTAAAAAAGGCTCGCAGTTGCACTTGTGAAGTACGCTTCATATGAATGACAAGGCATATTTTACATTGTATTACAAAAAAGGACAACGTTAAGCTTGTCTGAGGCTGATTTGAGCCATTTCCAGCGCTTAAAACGTGCTACAAAACAGCCCAGAAATGCCGTGTAAACATACTCTTATAGATAACTCCAGTATTTTCATTAGCCACCACTTTAACCGGATCTCTGCCACTAATTGATAGTTTCTTACCTTTTATTACTGTGAATAGTAAAAAAAAACAAATAAACTTGGCTAATCTAGTTGAACCAGTGATATTTCATCTCAACAAATTCATGTATGGTAGTAATGCAACGCAGATATCGTATTGCAAAATCGTATTGCTGGCCCAGGCACTGTCCGCGATCCCTTCACCTATATGCGACTCCTCCGGAGCGCATGCAGGTGAAGGGATACCACTGCGGGGCACAGAGCGAGCGCGCCGTGCTCCGCAGTGGTCTCCGGGCGGCCGCAGACTCGCGGCTGTCATGAGATCCCGGCACAAGCTGCCTATACCTGCCTACAGCCAGCCCTATACCTTTCTATACCTGCCTACAGCTGCCTATACCCCCGCCCTATACCATAGCCTACAGCTGCTATACTTTCCCTATACCTGCCTACCGCCTGCCCTATTCCTTCGTATGGGGCCATATACCTGCCTTATACCTGCCTACAGCCGGCCCTATACCTGCCCTACAGCTGCCTATACCTGCCTTATACCTGCCTATACCTGCCCTATACCTGCCTACAGCCAGCCATAGACCTGCTACAAACTTCCTATACCTGCCCTTACTGCTAGCTGCCACCTGCCCTATATTACCTGCCCTTTTGGGGCCATATACTGCCTATTACCTGTGTATGGGGCCATATACCTGCTATAAGCTTTGGGGGACATATAACTGCCTATT
>JAODAL010050147.1:0-27640 GCA_025379985.1 Phyllomedusa bahiana
TTTTTTTTGGCACTTTTTAAATGTGGGGGTTGCGGGTTTTTGGGGCCATGCTGTGGCCCAGACAGGTATAGCAATGTCCGTAAAACTAAAATGGTGGTTGAAAGACCCCTTTTTCCCGGCACTTTTAAATCGGGGGTCATGCAGGTTTGGGGCTCATGCTGGTTCCGACATGGATTTTAAAAGCCCCAGTTCAATTTAAGATGTTTCAAATCATACTCCCTTCTGGCATTTTTTAAATTTGGGGGGGTGTGCAGGTTTAAGGGTTTGTGTGGTACCAGACAGGGATGTGAAGGGGTGTGTGTTTTTTTTTTGTGGCTTTTAAAAACCTAAGTGTGTTGCCTAAGTGTAGCACATTCCTTTTGACTGTTGTGGATTTTAAATTTCCAGTTCTCAGCCCTTTTTGGGTGTAAGAAATAAAGGTTTTGTTGCTCCCCCAAGTTTTAAGGGTCATCGCTCATAATAGACTGTCATACAAAAACCTTTATCGATGGGGGCCGACTTGACTATCGCCCGATGTCGATAGCCAACTAACGCTCAACACTAATTGTGACCTCTGCGTAAAAGGCATATTTTTATGTGTTTTTTACGAAATTTTCATGTGCAACCACAATAGTAATTGTGGGCCAGAGTTTTTTGCAGTTTGTACAGTCTTCTGCAGGTCTTCCATTGTTAACCGAGTTTTTATCTCACCTTTTCAGTGTAGCCTACTGTGCCCATAGATTGATCTTAACAGAATGCTTATTTTTATGGAGAATAGCAAGAGTCCTAAATTTTTCCTATTTCTAGACAATTTGTCTAGATGTGGATTGATGTACAACCAGGTCTTAAACAATTAATTTCTAGCCTTTCCATCCTCATACATCTCTATAGCATGGCTACTTAAAGTTGTTTGCATTGAGGCATTGTTCCTCCTATTCAATCCTTTTTGAGAAAAGCAGATTTGTTAGCAACCTGGCTTGTGTTTTTTATTAGTAATTAACACAGAAAGCCAGGTAAGGATTCAACTACTTTTTCTTTCAATTGTTTAACATTACCTTGGTGCTTTAAGGATGGTTTTTGCAAAAAAATAAACCTACACATCTTTGTGCATGTTTAAAATTGCTGCAGCCAGAGGTTGCATTAACGTATATAGTGAATCATATACAATCCCTTATATTGCATTTTTATTTATTGTAGCTGTCGGGGTTTTATGATTTTTTTTGTAGGCAAGAACAATTACTAGCCCCTTTTGGGTAGGCTTTTTTTGAATATTAGGGTAGTTGCACGGCCCAAGCCGGGAGAAAAAAAGGCCGGCCAGACAAATTGTAAAAAGCCATATATTATGGTAAATGTCCAGCACGAATTTGGATTAAAATAAGTAAATATTTATTGAAGATTCATATTAAAATACAAAAAACTCTCGTTAAAATATAACATTTATTGAATCTATTAAAAATTTCTATACCCCCTGTGATTATGATGTATATTTAAAGCTTTCAAAGTATATATTGTACTAAGTTCTGTATTATATTAAAATACAAGGATAATGCTGACACATGCTTGTACGTGTCTAACCTTACTCATAGCGTAAAAAACATACACAGCGAAACACAATTTCAATGAAATAACATACAATGAAGGCCGAAAAAAAAATACATGATTTTAAAAGCATTAAAATCAAAGAAAAACAAAATCAAAAAGAAAACAAACCCTTTAAGGAAGCCACAATAAAATTTTAATAAACTTTTTGTGATTTATACCCCTTGGGGAAACGGCCCGTCTAAAACCAAAACCAAAATATTCCCTTTTTAAGGAGTTTTTCGATCACCACCCCTTTTCCCGCAGCTTTTTAAACCCCCTTTCCCCCCTACATTTAAGGTTGCAAATCCCCTATTGTGAAACATGGGGAAATATTTAGATATTTTGAAAATTTAAAGTTAATGATTGGGGGAATCAGCAAAGGTCCCCCAATTAGTTTTTCAAGGGTGAAAATGTACTCCTACATAGTTCTTTTACAATTGGGGCATTCTAGGTATAAACCATAAACAATGTTGAAAATTTTTATAACTTTTTATGGGAAAAAAAATTTTGTCATAATAAAGAAATAACTGTTTTTGTTACCTTTATATATTTGCATAAAAAAACATGTCATCCCCTTTGTAACTGCCCCGATGATAACCTGTGTTGGTTACATCTTTATTTTCCCTATACATGTTAGGTGAAAGCATTGATCCCAAAGTTTAATCCGAGCACTGAGGTAGGCTTCCTGGAATACAGCAAAGTCACGGACGAAGAGAACGACTACAACACCAGTTCAACAACAGTATAGTTTACTGAACTTTTCAGGAAAGTATGGTGAACAAATTCCCCAAACACACATGTTCAAAGTTGTGACAGAGACCCCTGTACTGCACAACGCGCCGCCGAGGCTGAACACCCTCGACCTTTTAATACCATAAAAAACAGGAACCATCGTGTGTGGTGCCGCTCAAAGGCGCGCTTGCGATGCAGTGCAGCAGCTTACAACTGAACCAGCTCTACCCACTGTCCCCAGAAATATACATATAATACAGATTCTCTCACATGCGGACTGGTCACATTAATAACAGTGCTATAGCAAGCCCTGTCCAATGTCTCGAATCAGGAAGCATCTTTGGATAAACATTTATGGCCTGAAACCAAACCTACCCTAACTAGGCTAACTACAGGCCAGCAAACAGTCCTAGGTTCATTGACGTGCACGCGTTCTTTGACCCGGGTGTACCTTGGGTTTGCAGACAGTCACTGCTCAGAGTTGCTGATCCCTGCCAATGGATGCTTCTCTATCTCCTGCAGGACGTCCCTTTTGTCATGGGGCTTTCCTCACCAACAACATCAATCTAGACAGTCAAACTCATCTCTCTCTTTGAGGCAGCTCACAGTTCAGGAACTATCAGAATTAGGAAAGCCGAGTCAATCCTCGCCCAGCGCCTGTCCTCTCCTGATTTCTCTGTGTCTTTTCCTGCTTCTGCTCAAAATGGCTGCTGCCTCGTGACAGTTATCACAAGTCTCTAATTTGCATACACCAGAAACTGGAAACAGTGGCATCTTGTGGCCAAACAGCAGAATGCAACAGAATACTTTACAATTATGTCCCACATATGATTTTACTGAGTAAACACAATGTGGCTGTTCCACTGTCCCACAAAAGTGTTACCTCTTTTGGGAACAAATCTACAACCTTGCGCCAAGATGGCAGATTATATTATCTGCCATCTTGGCGCAAGGTTGTAGATTTGTTCCCAAAAGAGGTAACACTTGTTGTAAAATGGGCTGATTTGTTCTCAAAAATTTTACCACAGAAGAAAATTGATCACTGTACCTGGTAGTAAACATAACAAGCTATTTCCTATTAGTGAACTTAACTTGGGAATTACTATGTAGTAAATCAGTCCTAGATTTGCCGGATACAATATTGGTAGTACTATTCAACATCCATTTAAAATATTAGAGTCTTTTTTTGACTGACATAATAAGTATTGGTAAGAATCATTGTCTTAACAGGCACGTTTGATCCTTACAAATTCACCCACAGATATAGCTTTGATAGTTGACTTAGGATGGTGGCTTTGAAGGGGGAAAATCTCTCCTTGGGGAGAGATTGGTCGGTGTGAGGATTCACCTGCCTTTTAGACCTCACTGATTGATTTGCATCAAAGAGCTGAGGAACTCTACAGCGCACTCTAGTGGATGGAATTAACCTCAATTCACATGCAGCTTGCAGGAGCCTTACAATGTGAAAGGGATTTGAGGAAAACCAGTTAAGCTCAACTGCAGACAGCTGTTTTGGGGTATTTGCCCCTCGCCAGTGCAGCGTAGAACTTACTGGTTGGCTGGTTGAGAGGCAAGAGTGGTTTAGAAGGGGGAAAATCTCTCCTTGGGGAGAGCCACCAATAAATTGGTCGGTGTGAGGATTTACTTGCCTTCAGACCTCACTGACTATTTTGCATAAAGCAAAGGCTTATGGGAAAAGAGCTGAGCACATCACATCTATTGGATGTAGTTATCCTCAATTCACATGCAGCTAGCAGGAGCCTTACAATATGAAAGGATGGTGACTATGGGCATGCAATATCGTATTGCCTGCAGTAGCTTTCCGAAACAAAGAAGTTGTGACTTTTTGGGTTAACCGATCCCCAGTAAGAAAAATATTCAAAAAGGAAATACTATTAAGATCACTGGTGTGGGTGAATCCAAGGTTGTCCTCACTGTTATTGAGATAGGAAAGGAAGTTCGATATTTCAGACTCTTCCCTATCCCAAACAACAAGGACATTGTCAATGAATCGCCCACACCAGTGAATAAACTTAGAAAAAGGGTTCTCAACAGAAAAAACAAGTGTATGCTAGGTATATAACACCTTTGGTCTTACAGTTAATAAAATTGTGAATTGTGTATTCCGTGCACTATTAAAGGTTTTCTCCCATTTAAAATGACCTAATGGTCTTCTAGAAGATGAACTTGTTATGTACCTAGCAACATGCACTTTTCCTAAAAATTATGTGGATTAAACCATTCGGGAACTCTGCCAGAGAGTGGGAGAACATATTAATTACATAAAGAACAACAAAGAAACCCTGGTGGCATTACATATGCAAGGGTGTTTTTTTCCCTTCCCTTTCTGTTCTTTCGCTAGTTGGTGAGTACATTAACTGTCATTCCTTTCTATATACCTAGGTGCTATATTGGCATCATAATCTATATTCGTATTTTTCAGTTTATAGTTATGTAGTTCAGCTGTTTTATAATTGTATCATTTATGTCTCAATCATGTTTTGCATGCTGAGTTATATTGGGGGTAGTTGCTATTTTTGTTAGGCCCCAATTATATACTTTTAGTCAATATACAGCTGGTTTTAGAGCTTTCCAGGAGCATTTTCTAAGTGGAACCTTCATTATAGATATGTGTTCCAGTGAATACACGTATATGAACAGCTGATCATTTCTGGCTCTTTAACGTAGTGGGTAGCATGCTTTGAATTAATATGCACATACTTCTGGCTGGTCATTTCCGGCCGGGAGAGGAAGAAGGTAATGCCTAGTTGAGTGTGGCGTACGTTCCAAAGTAGAATGTACACACTTCTGGCACTTATTTTAGTGGCAATGTCCATTCCATTATTAAGACCTTGCTGGCTGGATCTAAATTTATAAACTAGGGTTTTGATACCATATATCACCATGGAGGGGTAGTTGAATATCCCCTTGGATTTAATTCTTAGATTCATGGGATTAAGAATTTAGGATTGCCCCTTATTACTTCCATTGTTGTGAGTCGCCCAGAGGGTCAAGGCTTTAGGGTGTTATACTATTTAGATCGGTTCATTCCTAACACAACGTTGGGTCATATATCCTCATCCAGGGGTTATACATCCTTTTGTATTTTGTTACTTTGTTTATTGTTATTTTCTTTTTTGCCTTACTATTAAGTAACTTAACTGCCCACTAAGGATATTGAGAAATTGAAACGCATTTGGGCTTAATTATTTTTTGATTTAGGGCATTGTTAGGGTTTCCAGGGTTAGTTAGTGGGGTCGCCCTTTTTGGGGCAGTAGCCCTGCAGAGGGTTTCTTAATAGGTTTGCCATTGAGTGAAAGTAGATTTTACCATATGCCGCTGTTTCAACTTATCCTCTGCAGTTATTTTTACATATAACTCAGGATATCTTCTGCATCATTTACAAGACCACAGCCTGGCCTTGTTACTCTTCATCTACCTGGAAAGATACGTTGGTGGGTGAGTCCATATATTTGTATGACCCATATCTGGAATATTTGGGGGTTCCATTTTTTATTTTTTAACTAGTATAATAAATGCTTATAATAAAAGTTTTAGGAATATAGCTTTTCCTCTGTGAATATTTTTAACCATATATCCATTGTGACTAAATATATTCTGTGAATACTAGATAAAGATTAGACTTGACCAAAGGACAATGGCAAGAGCAATACATAAAAGGATAATGGGTTAATGTTTCCCGCACTGGGAAGCTTCTCGCTTTATTCACACTGATAACACTTACCTCACTCAGTCCCTTAGTGAGCCTGAAAGAGAAATGTCTAGCAACAACCCTTACTGCTGAAATATCATAACTAGTGTTGAGCGATTTTTATCGACAAAGTTGAAATCGGCAAGGTTTTTATGGTGATCGAAATTTCCAGATCATGCGATAATTAAGGTTAAAATCTGTGCATCATCTATTAAGATCGAGCCTTTTTTCGGCGCTTCCTGTAATTTTGGCGGCCAGCAAATGAGATTACAGAATAGAGCAGGGTGAGATGTGTGTGCGACGTCAATACGGGGATGTGTATGGTTGCGATTGGCTGGAAAAATCACATGACCTCGTTTTACATAGAACAGCTTTTTCCTGTTTCAGCCTCAGTGTCTCTCAGCGTTCCCTAGGGATAGGACCTACGCTCTGCCTGTGGCCAACAGCTCAGCGAAATTAGTCCCATTTCTGCACAGAGAAACCTCTACTATAGCTGTGATCCTTCCAATTTAGTTAGATTGAGAATTTGAACATTTTATGTAGTTTTGCTAGAGAATTTTAAAGCGCATCTACCGCTGTAAATTTCACGGCGGTGGGAGCGGGGGGGGCCCCCACGGGGGAACACAGACAAGCTCTATCTATAAAGAACACTGGATAAAGTTCACCCAAAAACTTAGTGTAGACATTGTAGTGGAATATTTTTATTATTAACAGTTTGCTATTGAAATATTTCCTGGATATTGGGCAGCCTGAACTTATATTGATAAACATCATTTCTAGTAACTGCAGGTCTCTTTGTTAGCTGCAAAACTCCACTTTTATTTTCAGTATACATTTCAGATAGGTGTTCAATTTTACCCATTCCACCTGATGTTGATATATCCACCTTGCACTTAAATTACAATCCAGCAATCTTGTAGTCAGCACAGGTTGTTTGTTGCCAAAAATACCGTGTATCGTACGAAAACACACAGTTAACGTGTTTTTTTACTTTTGCACACCAGCATGTTCATTGACGAGCATCTACGTAAATCTTAAAACAGCAATTCTATATTCACCACAGGTGAATTGAAAGGTGCATAAAATTCCGTTTATTGTATCAAATAACATAACAGTTACGTGTTTTTTTTTACTTTTGCGTCACCCAGCACTGTTCATTGACGGCAGCATCTACGTAAATCTAAAACCAGCAATTCTAGATTCACCACAGGTGAATTGAAAGGTGCAATAAATACTGTATCTTATATCAAAACATACCAGTTACGTGTTAATTGACTTTTGCGCACCCAGCACTGTTCATTGACGCAGCATCTACGAAAATCTTAAAACAGCAATTCTATATTCACCACAGGTGAATTGAAAGGTGCAAAAAATACGTTTATTATATCAAAACATAACAGTTACGTGTTTTTTGACTTTTGCAGCACCCAGTACTGTTCTTTGCACGCAGCATCTACGTACACATTCTATAAAACAGCAATTTCTTATATTCACCAAGGTGAATTGAAAGGTGCAAAAATACAGTTTATTATATCAAAACATACAGTTACGTGTTTTTTTGACTTTTGCGCCCCCCAGAACTGTTCATTGATGCAGCTACCTACGTAAATCTTAAAAACAGCAATTCTATATTCACCACAGTGTGAATTGAAAGGTGCAAAAAATACGTTTATTATTTTATTATCAAAAACATATAAAAGTTACGTGTTTTTGGATTTTTGCGCAACCAGCATGTTATTGACGCAGAATCTACGTAAATTCTTAAAACAGCATTCTTATATTCACCACAGGTGAATTTGAAAGGTGCAAAAAATACCGTTATTATAATCAAAACATACAGTTAACGTGTTTTTTTACTTTTGGCATCCCAGCATTGTTCCCCCCCCCCCCCACCATGATGCATGCAGCATCTAGTAATCTTAAAACAGCAATTCTATATACACCACAGGTGATTGAAAGGTGCAAAAAAAATACCGATTTATTATTTCAAATCATAAACAGTTACGTGTTTTTTGACTTTTGCGCAACCAGCACTGTTCATTGACGCAGCATCTACAGTAAAACTCTTAAACAGCAATTCTATATTCACACTGGTGAATTGAAAGGTTGCAAAAAAAATACCGATACCCAAACATAACAGATAAGTGTTTTGTGACATTTGCCCAGTCCAGATTTGTTGATAGACACCTTGCAGTTAAATTTGAATCCAGCAATTTAGTTTTGATTAGAGTGTAATTTGAGAATAGCTGGTGATTTGCCGGTGTCTTTTAATAAGAGACTTTCCAAAACTATTTCATACCTTCTCAAATTTTTATATTTATGAAACATGGAAGCCGAAATGCAGGTGGTAAGAGAACAAGAGGGGTAGGTAGCACATGGAGGTTAGAGGTACGAGGAGAAGGTGCTCCCTTCACAGTCGCTGGAGACAACACGCATGCCAGCGGATCGGTCATTTTAGGGACCGTCAGCTGTCATCGCTGGGTCAGGGGCCCTGTGAATCTATAGTAAAGACATCAGTCGCCAATCTGTCCTTCAGTGGTTAATTGCATCCTGCATCTAGCAGGTACTTACCTCCTCGTCCTCGCAGTCACAGGCCACAAATGTCTTCATCAGCATCATCAGCATCTGTCAAACATGAAGCAGCCCAAATGTCAACTCGCTGTACCACCACTGTGGATATCATCTTTCTGAAGACCTCTTTGATGACTAAATGCGCGTTGGGGTCCACTGAAAAGGCATGTTAAAAGATCAAGAGGCAAAAAAGGATGATTTTCTCTGCTCTGACGCCCAGTTACTGATGCATCAGAGGAGGTGACGGATGCCGGTCATCGGCAAAAATCCCGGGCGGTCCGGCAACGACATTGCAGTGCCCTCCTTGCTTGTAGCCCGCAGCTTCTGGATGCAGAAAGTCAGGACGACAAGTCACCCTGTTTGATGATGATGATGATGACGACATTGCGGATCCATCCTGGTCTTTCCGCAGAATTTGCTTGCGAGCGCTTTCATACAGTGGACGAGGGAGGAAGCGATGGGGTAGTGTCAATACGTGGTCCCGAACAAAAAGGGGGAGAGGGCGGGTCGCAGAAGTCCGTCTGATATGATTCCGCAGCCATAGTTCAGCACAAAACCCGACTCCTGCTTATCGCCGTCAAAAAGTCCAGGACCTCTCAAGCCTAGGCGCTTCTTGAGCAAGCCTTGATTCACCAGTCGATGTCATATGCGACCTTTGCCGTAAACTGCATAAGTAGAAGGCAAGAACCTTAAGTGGCTTAATCCACCACCAACATGTCTAGGTCACATGGCAGCGAATGCATGAGTTGAAATGGGGGAACAACTTGGACCAGAAAAAGGCCAGACCGACGCCGGGCCTCCAACAATGTCACACCTCTGTCTCCGCCTCCTCCTCCTCCGCCACAACCAAGCGTTCCTCAGCTGCCCATGTCCTCAGAGTCATGACTCAGGGTCAGCCTCCGCTTTCAGCCTCCCACCGTAGCCCGAGTACCACCAGCACCACTGAGTCCCCATCCTACCCTTCTCCTCAAGCCGAGTTTGGACGACCGGCACGCCGTTACAGCGGCAGGTCTAGCAGCCAGACTTATGTCTTCCAGGTTTGGGAGCAGAAGAACACTTATTAACACCAAAACCATCCCCAAAGCCAAAAGCCTGAATGTCGGCATTGCCAGGCTTTTGGCCTTGGAAATGTTATGCCTTTCCGTTGGTGGACACAGATGGGTTTAGCCACGTCATGGCCCTCGCATGCCCCCTATACCAGATGCCGAGCATGGCATTTCTTTGCCATGAAAAAGGCCGTCCCTGCCATGGGCCAGCCCACGTGTCATACTAAAATTTCAAGGCGAGTTGTCTGCATCTGTGTCGGGAAAAGTCCATTCTCCCATCGACACATGGACTAGTAAGCACGGCCAAGGCCGCTATATCTCTGTGACAGCTCAACCTGGGGTGAAGCTGGTCAGTGATGTCTCTGGGGGTGACGGTGGCTTCAGGCTCGGCGCAAGCTCTTCAAAAAAGCAGGGATGGTTGCAGGGCTCTTTACGCCCAGGTCCTTCTGGTGGCTTAACGTCCCAGAGACACCAGGCCGTGTTGAAATTAATCTTGCCTTGGAGACAGTCCACACAACAGGTCAGGAGCTGTGGTTGGCTATAAGCAACGAGAACCGAGAGCTGGCGTGGCTGGGTGACTAGAACTTGTGCCAGGCAAGGGTGGTGTGCGATAGACGGAGCGAAATTCTGCTGGCCGGCCTTAAGATCGGTAGGCTGGAGCACATCCCTTGCTGGCACATGTCATGAACCTTGTCGTCCAGAAATTTCTAATGAGCTACCGGGTCTGGACTGCCTGCATGTAGATGGCTCGAGGTATGTGTCTCGCACTTACCGTCCGTTTCTCAACCCTGCTTCGTCCCGCCTGGCTGCGTTGCAGCGTCCAGTCGGCCTCCCCGTCAAACGTCTATTGTTGACCGTGGCCACCCCCCTGGAATTCCACCACTCCACATGCTCCAGCAATTGTGGCAGCAGCGCAATCGCCATTACGCAGTACGAAGTGACACATGGCCTGACAAGCCAGCGGTACGGACCTCGGGTGTAGAAACCACGAGAGTGGAGGCAGGTGAAAGAGCTCTGCCCATCCTTGCCGTTTTGAAGAAGCCAACAAACATGGTCAGTGCGGACAATGCCCTTGTCAGCATTGAGCATGTGGTGATCTTAGTTCTGGAACGATCGATGGACACTCTGAAAAAACAGGCTCCGACCAGCGACGGAGGAGGAGACGGAAACAGATGCGGACACGGAGCCTTTCATCTCCGGTCAAATCCACAAAGGCCCAACAGTTTCACAATTTCATCGGTTCTTCATTAGGCAGTGGGTTCGGGGTTCCAGAGCTAATGTGCAAGGTGGCGAATCAGCTCACAGGGCTGCATCATCTTCAGGCAAAGTCAGGGCTGTGTTGTAGTTGTGTCGGAGACAGCGGAGGAGGAGGAGGAGGAGGTATTCCTAGACACCGAATGTTAACGACTGTCCTGCTTTGGAATGCGGTTTGCGTGGATATTTGAGGCGGAGGAGGAAGATGAGGAAGATCAGTTTGCTAGTGCCCCCTCGAACCAGTGGCTTGGGAAATCAAGGCTTAATCTCTCACACATGAGTGCTTGGATGCTCCATTTCATCCAACATGATCCTCGCATTAAGGGCCATCAAAATGAACAACAGTTACTGGGTGGCCACCCTACTGGGATCCCCGGTACAAACAAAACCCTCAGCACTTTCTTCCACACACCCAAATAGAGAGTAAATGACAGGATATGGAGACCTTGCTGATTGATCAACTGGGAGACATTGTGGCGTCTGCTTCACGTTCCCAAATGTCACGGTTTGGTATAACATCAGCGACGTGACAGACAGTAGAGTGCCAAGTAGCGTAGCAGGCGCAGCAGCAGGCAAAGGTGGCAGAAGCCTAATGGGTGACCTCTGCAATCTTTGTTTACCCATCTCCGACGCATTGCTGCAATCAGGGACAATTCCAACACACAGGAGATCAGTCTTAAGATTCATGGTTGCACGACTATCTGCGTCCTCAACACGATTGTTTTTGCATGTGTTCCGGACCAATAGGACCTTCTGGGTATCCAAAATGGACGAATGGCCCGAGCTGGCTCGTCAAGAAATAGAGTGTTTGTCTGCCAGCAGCCAGCGTCATATCTCGAGCGGACCTTCAGCAAAGCGGAGACTCCTGAAAGTCATTACAGGACAAACGCATCTGGCTTTCCACAGATAATGTGATCGTTTGACTTTCATCAAGATGAATCAGGCATGGATCACTGATGCATGTTGTGGCACCAATGCCGGGTCACTCGATTAGTTGCCAGTCTACTTCACATTCCTTTCAACAGAAATGGTCCTCTTGAAAACTTTTTTTTTAAAATGATCAATTCTTACTGCTATTTTTATTCTCTTTTCCTCTTTTATTCTCTTTTGCTGTGAGGAGTACTGTAAAGTCAAGAAAGTTTCGATGACAACCACCGTGTATTCCATTTAACTCACTTATCTTAAGAATGTTTTGCATTGTCAATGGTTTTGAGGTCATGTTGCTGTGAGATACAGCACAATATTCATGGTCCTTTGGAACAGACATGTGACTTCTAAGTGGCATGTCTCCCTCACAATTTTTAATTGTGGCTTAGAAGTCATATTTATAATTTTTTTTGGGGTCATGTAGCTGTGAGATACAGCTATTAATTATGGTCCTTTGAACAGAAATGTGCTTCCTAAGTTGGCATTTCTCACTCACAATTTTTAATAGTGGCTGAGAAAAGTCATATTTATAATTTTTTTGGCGGTCATGGTAGATGTGAGATACAGGCAAATAATCATGGTTCTATTGTAACAGAAATGTCGGCTTCTAAGTGGCCAATTCTCCCTCTCACCAAATTTTTAACAGTGGCTGAGAAGTCATTTTTATAATTTTTTGGGTCATGCTGCTTTGAAAATGCAGCAATACTATAGGTCCTATTATAAAAAAAGTTTTTTTATAACATAATTTTGTTATTCACAATTGACCAAAGTGGCTCAAGGGTCATGCTTTTAATTTTTTGGGGCATTTGCTGTGACATGCAGCTTACTAACCAGGGACTTATTCTAAAAAATGTTGTTATAACAGACATTTGTTCTTCACAATTGTCAAGAGTGGCTCAAGGGTGGATGGTTGCTCGTCAGGAAATAGGAATAGTTAGGACACTGTTAATGTACACATATATCAAAATGACTTGTTTTGCAAGAACTTTAACATAGCTACTCAATCCCTGTATTGAGCAACCAATTTAAATACAAATGAAAAAAGTGAAACAAAAGACAGGTGGGATTTCATCCTATTTTAAAAATTGTGTTTTCTAGAATTAAGTACTAAAAAAACTTGCATTGTACAATATAGTGGTAAAAAAAAAATTCCTCTGAATGTGTACAAGGGAGGTACAGGAAAACTTGACCTGTTGTAGGTTATTCAGAGAACATGGTGTATTGAGCACGGACAGAGAAAACAAAGTACAGAGACCATTTCCTCCAGCACGTTGAGTAAAATGAGAGAAGAATGCCCATGAAAAACGGGCACCTGGTGTTGTAAAACAGGACGCGTTTAACCACCAGAAGTTCCAAGTGAAGCTCAATTGTTCCGCACTAATACGGAGGGCAAGCGTTTCTAACCTAGGTATTGTCTGTGTAAAGAGGATGGCTGGAGTTCTAACACTTTTCCGCTTCCGCTCCTCTGCTTCGAGCACGACAGTTTTTCGTTGCTGCGTACAATCAGGGCATTTTAACCTGCGTGTTAATAGAGTGTACGGAAGCCAGCCTGGGCTTCACGCACTACTGTAACTCCGGCCCTGGGTCATTTGCTGTGGCCCGGACAGGTATAGTCAATGTCAGTGAAACTAAAATGGTGGTTGAGAGACTCCTTTTTCCTGCGGCACTTTTTAAACTGTGGGGGTCATGCAGGTTTGGGGCTCATGACTGTTGGCCCAGGACGGTATAGTCAAATGTCCAGTGGTGAACCTAATGGTGGTTGAAAGACTCCTTTTTCTCGGCACTTTTTAAATGTGGGGGTCATGAAGGTTTGGGGCCTCATGCTGCGTTCAAGTGGACAGGGATATTAATGTCCAGTTCAAGTAAGATGATGCGTTCAAATCATTATGCCCATTCTCGGCACTTTTTAATTTGTGGGTGATGCAGGTTTAAGGCGTTCTGGCTGTGGTTAACAAGACAGGGATAGTAAATGGTCTGGTTGACTTTTTTTCTGTGTGGCTTTTTATAAACCAAGTGTGTTGTCCTGATGTAGCCAGTATCCATTTTGACTGTTGTGGATGTTAACTTTCAAGCTTCTCCAGCCTTGTTTGGGTGTAATAATGAAGTGTTGTTGCTCTCAATAGATTTAATGGTCATCGCTCATAATCGAAGCTTCCACTATGAAATACCTTATCGATAGCGGCCGGCCCGACTATCGACTATTCGATCGATCTCGAAGCACAAAGAAATCGCTCAACTAATTGTCATTACTTAATGCTATGGCTAGATTACGTCCATGATTCAGAGCAACAGTTAATGCACCTATGGTACCCTCTATATTTTAGGATTATGCTTCCTGTTGACTTGTAAAAAGAAGCGTCTTAAAGGGATTTCTAATATGGCTGTTTTATAAAGCTTGCTCTTCTATCTAAGTTTCAGGCTCCAACATCTTGTTCCGGCTGTGGGTGGTTCTACATTTTCAAGTTCCCACTTTCTAGTCAGGCTGTGGGCAATTCACAGGATTCCAGGCCTCACTTCACTCGTTTAGCAGTGAGCGGGTTCTACAGCCTTAAGGCTCCGCCTTCTCTTTTGGTGGTGGACGGTTCTACAGCTTTAGGCTCCTACTTCCTGTTCAAGCTTTAGATGGTTCTTCAGCAGTATCTGATACACATTGCTATTCCGAGCCTGTTATAAGGACATTGGTGAAGAGGGGGGGGGGGGGGTCTTAGCATGTATAAAAAACTAGCACTGACTCACCCATTGTCTTCCTTTTGTCCTCTCTTTCTCTTGTCCTTCTTCTGGTCTCCAAAAATGAATGACTTTAAATCTGATGGAAATTTAAGTTGGACAATCTGAGCCATTAATCTCCTGGCCACTGCCCTTGTCGGCTGAATCAGAGCCGGTCACTGTTAGCACTACTGGTTCTGGAGGGATTCCACTATAGGACAGTAATGAACCAGCATATTGGCCACCAGAAGAAGCTGAAATGACTATTGTTCCATCACTACATCCTCCTCCAGCTCCTGGCTGGGCTGAGACCGCTCCATCCTTATTCTGGCCAATCCTGAAAACCTTTCCTTGGTTCCTCTTTGAATGCTCCACCATTTTCTTTAGTTAAAGTCCTTCTCTTCTCTTGGCCTCTGCCTCTTCCTCATTGATGGCTCTTTGAATGATTCACTTCTAGTTAGAATCCTTCTCTCTTATATGTCCTCATCCTTATTTGATGATTTCTTTTTGAACACTCCACCATTTCCTTTCATAGAAGTCCTATTTTTTTCGATGCCTTTTCTTCCACTTCTTTTATACCTTTATTCATTTCTGGTCTTTTTTTCTTATGCTTATGTGATTAATTCCTTGTCTTTCTCTTTTTTATTTTCTCTTCCATCAAGTTTAACATTTTAGGCAGAGAGCACGGAGTGATGTCACCATGGTTGGGTGGAGCAGAGTCTTTATATTTAACAAGATTAGATTGTTTACCTTTGATAAGCTATAGTTTTCACTCCTTGGAGCTCTGTTGCTTTGTTTACTATAGATTAAATCTCCTGCACTTATGTCCCTGTAACAGTCAGCTAGTTATAGAGGAGCTAAATATGATAATCACTGGTATAGAACCACCCACATCCTGAGCAGGCAGTGTAAGTCTGAAGCTGCCTGTGACTCTGAAAAAGCATGGCAAGACAACCCTTCTAATAGGATATCATTGCCATTTTCCTTCTATGGACTCTTCCATCTGACAGATGATACACCATATATCCGGATCCACACTTGGGATTCAATCACAGACTCTGGACCACTGTTCCATAAAAGGGAAAATTGATCCAGAGTAACCAAACCCCAGCCTGGCTCAGAAGTCTCACAATTCCTGTTTCACCGGGTGGATTGCACATGAGGACGTACCCTGGCTTTCTCCTATGCATTTCTTGGACCTTAACTTTTCCTCCCTCTTCTTTTAATACTATATATAGTAATATTTAATATTTTCCTTTTTTGCAATATTCTGTGCTGTGGATTTTGCTTCTCTGCATCTGCATTAAACCTTCTGACTGAACAGCTATTCATTGATGTTCGCAACATATTTTCATGAGTTCTGCACAGGTTGTACGGAGGAGGAGGGGGATGCACCCTGGTGCCCAGCTCTGAGCTCACCTGCCCCATCTGTGCACTGAGCTTCTTCACCTTCCCTGCTCTCCTATAGGGGGAACTAGAACATTCTCTGCTGCCAACAGAAGTAACCCTGCACAGTGCACTGCCTTTCTTTGGCCTTTTGTTATAGATTGTTGGCCAGAATGATTTCTTCATCTAATTTATGTATCTTACATCTCCTCCTTATTACATATAGAGTGTAAGCTCCTGTGGTCAGGACTCTTACTCACCCCCCACCTCTTGTATCTCCTCCTTATAGAGTGTTAAACTCTATGGTCAGGACTTATTACTCATACTCCACCTCTGTATTCTCTCCTTATATAGAGTGTAAGCTCCTAGGGTGGTCTGGACTCGTTACTCATCCACGACCTTTGTATCTCCTCCTTATTGAGTGTAAGCTCCTATGGTCAGGACTCTTCCTCATCCCCCACTCTTGTTTTTTATATCTCCTTATAGAGTGTAAGCTCTTATGGGTCAGGGACTCTTCCTCTTCCCCACACACTTTGTTATCTCCTTATAGAGTGTAAGCTCCTATGGTCAGGTCTCTTACTCATTCTCCAACCTCACTTGTATTCCTCCTTAACGGAGTGTAAGCTCTATGGTAAGGACTCTTACTCACCACCCACCTCTTGTATCTCCTCCTTATAGAGGTAAGCTCCTATGGTCAGGACTCTTACTCATCCCCCCACCTCTTGTATATCACGCTTATAGAGTGTAAGATCCTATGGTCAGGAACTCTTACTCATCCCCCACCTCTTGTATCTCCTCCTTATAGAGTGTAAGCTTCTATGGTCAGGACTCTTACTCATCCTCCACATCTTGTTTCTCCTTCCATTGTATAGTGAGTAAGCTCCTTATGTTCAGGACTCTCTACTCATCCCCCACCTCTTGTATCTCTCCTTATAGAGTTTAAGCTCCTATTTTCAGTACTCTTACTCATCCCCACTCTTGTTCTCTACTGTATAAGAGTGTAAGCTCCTATGGTCAGGGACTCTTACTCATCCCCACCCTCTTGTATATCTCCTTTTTAGTGTGTAAGATCCTGATGGTCAGGACTCTTCTCATCCCCACCTCTTGTTTCTCCTCATTATAGAATGTAAGATCCTATGGTCAGGACCTTATCATCCCCAACCGCTTGTATCTCCTTATAGAGTGTAAGCTTCCCTATGGTCAGGACTGTACCTAATCCCTCCACCTTTGTATCTCCTTTATAGAGTGTAAGATCCTGTGGTCAGGACTCTTACTCGTCCTCCACCTTTAATATTCACCTCCTTGTTGAGTGTAAGCTCCTATGGCCAGACTATTATCATCTTCACATCTTGTTATCTCCTCATTGAAGAGTGTATGCTCCTATGGCCAGGACTCTTACTCATCCCCCACCTCTTGTATATAATCCTTAAGAGTGTAAGCTCCTAATGGTCAGGACTCTTACTCATCCCCACCCTCTTGTATCTCCTATAGAGTGATAAAGCTCCTTTGTCAGGATTCTTCCTCATCTCCTCCTCTTGTATCTCCCTCCTTATAGCGTGTCAGCTCCCATGGTCAGGACTCTTTGTCCATGCAGTATCAAGTTGTGGATATGTCTATCTATCCCTGTATTACCGGCACGCTCGGTAATGTTTATAAACCCCTCAGTTCTCATCCGCTCGTCTTGATCTTTACACAACATATCATTCTGCAACGAGTCCTTACCTGCGCACAGAGCACAGTGGATTCAGGAGCTGAGCAGCAGTGATGAATGGAGGAGCTCAGGGTCATGTTGGTAGAGAGTGCAGAAGTGAGCAGATCTGATGAGGATTTATAATCCAGGGAAATCCTCGGGAGTCTTGGACTTCATGGAATTATATTCTCAGAAGAATAAACCTAAGAATAACCTCAGAGAATTCTCCGGAATCAGACGCTTCTCCCTCATTGTTCTCCCGTCACCAGGACCAGGACGATCCTTCTCTTCTTCTGATGAACACAATGTATAAAACTTGCGCCTCCTCGACAGTCGTACTTCTCAGTAGGTTAGTGTCGCCTTCCTCACGATGTATATAAGTGCAGCCCGGCTGGTAATAAATGTGGCGCAATGTAAGTACCTTGGTCCGTGCAGCAGAAATGTGTATAAAGACTCCACAGATTTCCTGACAGAAGCTGAGGCCGGGCTCCACAATCTTTGATAGGCTAGAGGCAAGCAAATATCAAAGATTTCCCAACTAACACCACGAAAGTGAGAGAAGCTGACTCATGAGAAATAAAACTATATAAAATGATATAATATAAAATGAATCTAAAGTTATACGATAGCTCTGCTAATGTGAAAAATGTAAAAATATTGTCACGATCCTCGTCCCTTCTCCGAACCGCGGACATTGCTGTGCCTCATCTGTGTTCCCGGCTCCCCCCCCCCCCCATCTCAGTGTATTCACCTTTCCCCGCTCCTGCTCCAGTCCTTGCTCCTGTCAGTGTCCTACTTGTGCATAAGTTGGAGGCGGCTAAAGGAGAGCGCGGCAGGGGAGGCCGTGTCAGAGGGTGTCAGCCAGGTTTCCATTAGACCAAGGAAGAGTATATTACGTGAGATGAATAGGTCGTGTATGTAGGAGAGTTTGTTAATATAAATTCTTACAACATAATAATTTCGAGCCATCAGTGACACCCGCCATTCAGAGAGGTTTCTCCCACCTCACACACAATAACTTAATCATTAAGGTGCGTTATGATGTGAAGAGCTATTTTATTGTAACGTATCAATCGATCATATACACTTTGCACTTCCAATAAATCTAGAATTTTCACTATAGGTGGTAACTTTGAAACACAGGGATTCTTGGTAATTTAATTCTGTTTTATCTGCACCAAGTTTGGTTATCATGTGCTTCCACCTCTCACGTCACATACTATATGCCCCCCCAGCAATGACTCCAAACGCTCAAAATTTTCATTATACTTTAATCAGATTACGATATAAAAAGTTTCGAAACAGTCTGTAAGACATAGAAAAGTGTACACGGAAACTTATCAAAGAGGCATGAGATCCATTTCTCTGCAGAGCATAGCGATGAGGATAAGCTGGTGGACGCGGCGAAGCGCCGTAAACTGCGCGACGTCCCGAAGAATGGCTTCTTTCTCAAGAATGCCAGCGGGGTAAGTTTATCTCTCTTATATACATTTCTATTCACACAGATAAATACAAGTGGTTACAAAGTTTACAGTGTGCAGAAAACTTCTCATTTTCAAAGTTTCTCATTCAATCCTTCGGGGACTGAGGGCGTCAAGCGATGAATATCCAAAAATGTTTCTCTTTTATCAAATGTTTCGGATTGTTGTGTGTACCGGTTTTAATTTTTAACACTTCTTAGAACGCCACCATTTTAGTTCAGCAATTTTGTGTTTTGCTTCGAAAAAAATGGCGGGCAACAGATTTTCCTGTTTGTTGGCTATCAGTCTGTTCCCTCTTGTGTCTTTTCACTAGTTTTTTCTTTTTTTTGGTTTTATAAAGCATAATAATGGCTGATCTATGTTCGTTTAAACTAATTTTAATTTGACCTGCATGGTTTGGCACACAATAGGGTTTGCCACGAGGGCATTTTAACATGTAAAATGGACTGAACTGCTTGTGCATGTGTGGCAGGGCCGTCTTTCCATTGGGCCAGGTAGGCCAGTGCCGGGGCCCCCAAGCCAGGGGGGGCCCCTGGGGGCACGGCGACTGCCTGCCCGGCCCATTTGATTTCACTCACCTCAGCCCGACGCGGACAAAAGTTTCCGACCCGCCTGAGCTTAGTTACTTGTACCAGGTTGACAGGCAGGGCGGTGCGGGCCTGCGGAGGTCATGAGAGCAGCAGGGGGCCAAACTGTTACGCTGCTTACCTGGCTCTACAAGTTCACTGAGCAGGCCGGGGCGGCGTTTGACCATGCACTGGGCTGTACAATAGTAAAGTGCAGGAGCAGGCCCCAATAGAAACGATAGTGGGGCCGGCGCGCAGCGGCCCAATGATCAATTGAAGCACCTGCGCTTTAAGTTCACAGGCAGGCAGAGGACAGAGCCGATATATTCACTGCGGCACGCCGCACCATGACTGATCTTTGAACAGTAGTAAAGCTGCAGGCGCCTGGACAATTGAGTGCGGGGCCACAAGCGCGCCCAGGCCCAGCTATCGTTTGCTGTGACCACGCCCTGCACTTTACTTTTAAAGCCCTAAGGCACAGGAAGTAAGAAGATTTAGGCGCGCAGACCCCCGGCCTGACGTCCTGTGAAACCTGATATAAGCGACGCGGAGCACACTGGTGGATTCTTACTAGGACTGATAGGTATGACTGAGCGGCCGGAGGGCAGTCTTAGCACATCCACCGCCGTGGACCCGCTGAGGTAACTTAGTTTTAGTGCTGCGGCGCGCACGCCCCGAGCACAGTGGGCCAGTAAGTAAAAATTAAAAAAAAAAAGATACCACCTCCACAGCCCCTTCCTTACAGCCAACCCAGGGAACATCTTAGTGGGCGGCTGCGAGCTGCAGAGATGCAGACGGAGGTACAAGGACCAGCAACTGCAACAGGTTGCTAGTTGGGCCGCCCCGCCCCCGTGTTTGGCGGGGGCGGCAGTGATTTGAGGGAATAGGGCAAAAACAATTTTCTGTATTGGGCTTTTGTCTTGTGAACATCGCGTTTGGAAACATGTCACACATTATTGACATGTCCAAATGAGTGGGTGAAACAGTGACATGGCCATATGGGTGTGGGACAGTGACTTGGACATCATGGCGTGGGCGGTATGTGAACATTGGCCCTTCTATGGCGTGAGGGTCACAGTAGTGTATTGGTAGTCTATTGGTTAAGATGATTGGGGGACTGAATTAAAACATCGAACAAGGGGATAGGGAAACATGTGGAGAGAGAGATTGTGTTGTAATGGCCGAGGACACATTAGCATTAATATATGATAACAGAAGACTCTCTGGGGGACAGTGACACGGGTCAGGGTGGATGGCTCGACACACCAAGCAGTGGGTTAATGATTAATGGTGCCGTATCCTGTGCCTCCAGGCCCAGACCACACAACTGACTCCTAAGGTATATAAAATGCCTGCAGTAAGCCTCGGTCTGGCACCACTGGATGGCTGACCTGGTCCATTGAGCAAAGAAAGATGGGGGTCAGCCATCATGGGTCCAATGACCAGGAGACTAGAATGATTGTTATTACTGTTCTTAGGAGAATGCTGCGTGGTATGGTTGAGTGGGCCCATGACAGATCCAGCCAGGGGCACCATAATGCTGTTTAAGACGGACACTGCATGTGTGGTTTTCTCGTAGTTATTTCGGTGGTATGAATGCCTGGGTTAGGTGGGGGGTCTTACGAGGCCATATCATAGGTGGTGGATAGGGGATTGTACGGGGGTCTTGGTTGTATTGGTGGGGGTAGGAAGAGAGGGCGGGGTTGTGGTGGGGGGGGTGGGGGCTGAATGCGGGGGGGTAAGTGGTTGTGATGTTGGGGTCTTGTAGGATAGGAACTTATGGTAGTAAGGGTACGGGTTTGGTTGTTTGGTGGGGAGCGGTTGTTATGTGAATTGTGGGGGTGATGGGCGGACTGGTAGAATGCGTACTGGCTTGGGCAGGGAAATTGTGGGGGGGTGTTAGGGAGGGTCTGGCGGAGGGTGATGGTGGGCGATGTAGGGGGGGTGATCGTGAGTGGAGGTGGGGGGAGGAGTGATGAGGGGGGAGGGGTGGGCAGGGGGCTGGTTTTGGCGAGAAGCTAGGGGGGGTTGTAGGGGGGGAATTTGGGGGGATTGGGGTGAGAGGGGGGGTGAAGAGGGGTTATTTACGGGGTGATGGGTGGGGGGGGCTGGGTCGGCGTGGGTGGCATTATTTATTACACAGTTGCTTTGGCCCGGTGGGGCCCGAGGGGTGTTTGCGCATTTTGGTGAGTGAAGGTGGTTGTGGGGGGAGAGGATGGGTGTTGAAGGGGGATATGGTGGTGGGGTGGAAGGATGTGGAGGGGGGGTCTGTATAGGGGTGCAATGGGGGAGTTGCTGGGTGGGCAAAGGTTTCTTTATCTAATAATCCTATATTTATTTTTTATAATTTGGGCGTATGGTTAGTCTAGCTGGGGCTGACGGTGAATTCAGATGGATGCACTGTAGCTCTTTGATATTTTTTATGAGAGGATTGTATTCTTCAGGTGGTTCCGTTCCAATAATTAGGAAGTAAAAACGTTTAGGTCCATGTACCGGGGTGTCTGAATTTTTTTGTTGGGAGGAGAATTCTGGAATTTGTTAAAAGTTTTCTTTTTACATGCTGTCATGTCTTAAGTTCTGCAAAACTGGTTTCTACTGGGGAAAACTATCGTCAATCGGCATGTGAGGATATGGTGAAGTGGCAAGTTGACTTGTAGTGCTTTTTTTTTAACAGAGTTTGATCTGTTCATGTCTTCTAAGAAAGTTATGGGGTGTGTAATGAGGTTATCTGTTGGGTGTGGAAAGTGACGCAAGAATGGAAACGTTGGTTTTGATTGAGAAATATTGATTTATGGGTGGGGTGTAGTGGTACTTTGTAACTTTGTATTCTATTGTTTCTTATCTGTGTTAATAGAATTTGTTTATAAAGAGATTACACTTACCCCGCTGCGTTGCTTGCGAAAGAAGCCAGTACCTTAGGTACGTCGCGCAGGTGGTCGGGCGGAGCGAGCGAAGAATGAGGTGAAGATGCGAGATGCGTGTGCAGAGAATATGAGATAGAAATTGCTCTGTTGTTAAGGACCCTGCACTTTTCCCTACTGTGGTCAGACTCGTTTCGGTCAGATAACTTTTTAGAGTTTATCTGTTTCTTTAAAGTAATAATTGTAATTTATTTTGTGCGTTGGGTCTGGGCTAAATACACTCATCAGTGGTACAATTAGGGCATGTCCCAACTGCACGGGGTACTTCCGGTCCGGCAGGTTTTTGCTCGCCCGCGGTATCCCCTCCCTGGCCGCAAATCATTGATGCCCAAGCACACATCTTCCTTCTAGGTGTTCGGATATGGAATCTGTGCTTCTCAATCGTGAAGCTTTTCTACCCTCATTGTGAGATGGAGGAAAAGCCATCCCCCCCCCCGTGGCCATGGGTCAGGCAGCCCAACCAAAAAACATGGGGACAAATACTGTATGGCAAGAAGGATCAGTGGTCTTTTGTCCTGTGACAGTAGGGGTGGGACACGCAAGTGAGAGAGCTTTTCCTCCTCCTCCCCACGTACCTAACTCATAGCGTTCTGTCGTTGTTGAGGAGAGTAGGGCCATCCCAACATGGACAGGACAATACCAGCAGGCTTGCCCAGGACAGTATTTGTCTGTGTTTGCGCCGTCCCCATGGCCACTCGGGGGGGGGGATGGACTTTTCATCTCACAATGAGGGTAGAAAAGCCTTCACATTGAGAAGCACAGATTCCGTCCGAACACCAGAAGGAAGATTGTGCTTGCACAATGTTTTGCGGCCGGACCGCGGGCAGCAATACCGCCGGACGGAAGACCCGTGCAGTGGGGACATGCCCTAAGTGTACCACTGATAGTCGTATATTTAGCAATGACACCATACCTCAAATTTTCATTATACTTTATTATGTTTTCGTTATAAAAGTTTCGCAACAGTTGTACGAATACGAAAAGTGGCAGGTACTTATCAAAGAGCAATGCGATCCATTTCTCTGCAACGCATAGCGATGAGGATAAGCTGCCGAGGACGCGAGCCGCCCGTACACCTGCGCGACGTTCCTGAAGACTGGCTTCTTTCTCAAGCATGCGCAGCGGGGGTAAGGGTGTATCTCTATATACATTTCTATTTTACACAGATAACTACAAGTGTTTACAAAAAGTTACATTGTTACAGAAACACTCTCATTTCATGTTTATCATTTACACATCATTCGGGACTGAGGGGAATGTTCAAGCGTGAATATCCAAAATGTTTCTTCTTTTCAATTCAAATGTTCGGTAGTTGTTGTACCGGTATAATTTTTATAACTCTTTAATAGCACGCACCATTTCGCATTCGATGGGGTGACCCCAGTAGGATTCAAGAGTTTTGCTAACGTATTCATGTACAGATTAGAAAAAAACTTTTTACCAAAATTCAGAATTCTCCCAACCATTTTAAACGCTGTAAACAGGGTAATATGGACGACGTTTTCGTCCTTTGGAGTGGTACGGAACCACAGTTGAATACTTTCTTAAAATATATCAATGAGATACATGCTTCCATCGAATTCACCGTCACCAAAGATAGACAAACAATCCTTTATTTGGATGTGTTGATAATGAAACAGGGAAATAGCTTAAAAACTAAAATGTATTCAAAAGAAACTGATAGGAATAAAATACTCCATTGCCAAAGCTATCACGCGCCCCAAATATTACAGGCAATACCGAAAGGGGAATACACCCCGGCCCCCCGCATTTGTTCGGAAGATGAAGGCTACATAGAATAAATGCAAAAAAATAACTGATAAGTTTGTAAAACGAGGATACAAAAGAGATACCCTTGAAAAAATTGGCAACAAAGTATTACAAAAAGAGAGGAGAAATTTACTCACACCAAGAAAGAAAGATGATAGCAGAAACAATAGAATAGCTATGATAACAACGTATGACAATCATGCTACAACTGTAAAGAAAGTTATCAAAAAATATTGGGACCTCATGAAACATGATCCCCAATATGGATCTTTATTCGGACAATATCCCTTATTCATTTACCGCAAAGGCCGTACTTAGGGACAGAATCTTGTCCACTCTGATATAAAAGGTAAACCCTGAATGAAACAAACAACACTATATACAAGAAAGAGAGGCACACATCCTTGTCTTAATTGTCAAAATTGCAACAGCATAATCAGAGGAGCCAGTATCAACCATCCTATACAAGGCTTTCCGATAGAAATACATGAATACCACACATGCAGGGCCGTCTTAACAGCATTATGGGCCCCTGGGCAGAGCTGTGCACTGGGCCCCCCAACCAGACCACGCAGCAGCTCCTAAGTTATATAAAATGCTGCGTAGCCTGGTCTGGGGACACAGGATGGCTGACCACATGATGGAGGGGCTATATGGGTCATGGTCAGCCATCCTTTGGTGCCAGACCAGGCTACGCAGCATTTTATATAACTTAGGAGCAGTTGTGTGGTCTGGCCTGGAGGCACAGGATAGGCACACATTAAGTCATGTAACCTCTGCTTGTGGTCAGCCATCCACCCTGACCCGTGTCACTGTCCCCCAGAGTCTCTGTTATCATATAGTAACTGCTATGTGGCCCGGCCATTACTATATGATAAGAGAGACTCTGGGGGACAGTGACACGGGTCAGGGGTGGCTGACCACAACAGTGGTTACATGATAGTCATGTCATGTCCCCCACCCATTTTGGCCTGCCCACGTCCCCCACCCATAAGTCCATGTCACTGTCCCCCACCCAAAAGGCCCATGTCACCTTGTTCCCCCACTCATTTACATGTCATGTGTGACATGGCCAACGAGTGGGGACAAGACAATGAAAATGGTCATATAGGTGGGGGACAGTGACATCAATCACTGCCCCCCCAACTCGGGCCATAGTGTACCTGGTGCTGTGGCTGGCCTGGTAACCCTCTGCTGCTGCTGCTGCCGCCTCTAAGTGCCGGGGTGCTGTAAGGAAGGGGCTGTGGAGGTGGGACTTTTTTTTAATTTTTACTTTACTGGCCACTGGGCGCTGCGCGCCGGGCAGCACTAAAACTAATTTCCAGGGGCCCGGGCGGGGGATGGAGAAGACTGCCCGCCGGCCGCCGGAGTACTTGCTGCCTGGTTGATGCCCGCTGGCTTTACAGTTCACAGCGCAGGCCGGGCGGCGCCGCCTATCTTCACTGCCCTGCCGGGGCTGTAAATAGTAAAGTGCAGGGCGGGCACAGCAACGATAGCTGGGGCCCCCGCGCAGGGCCCCTGCTCAATTGCCGCGCTGCGCTTACTGTTCAAAGAGCAGGCAGGGGGGCGCCGCGTGAAGATAGGCGGCGCGTCCCTGGGCCCTGCGCTGTGAACTGTAAAGCGCAGGTGCGGCAATTGAGCAGGGGCCCTGCGCGCCGGGCCCCAGCTATCGTTGCTTGCCGCGCTTGCACTTTACATTTACAGCCAGGCGGGGAATGCGGCGCCGCCCGGCCTGCGCTGTGAACTGTAAAGGCGGGAGCAGCGTAACAAGGAGGCCGCCCTGCTGCTCTCTGACCTCCGCAGCCCGCACCGCCCTGCCTGCGCAACCTGGTACAAGTAACTAAGCGCAGGCAGGGCGGAAAGACTGTGTCCGGCGGGCTGCGGTGAGTGAATCTATTGGGCCGGGCAGGCAGTAGCCCGGGCCCCCGGGGGCCCCCTGGGCTTGGGGGCCCCCGGGCACTGGCCCTCCCTGGCCCAATGGAAGAGACGGCCCTGCACACATGCACAAGCAGTTCAGTCATTTAAATGTTAAAATGCCCTCGTGGCAAACCCTATGTGTGCCAAACCAGCAGGCAAATTAAAATTAGATTAAACGAACATAGATCAGCCATTAGGCTTTATAAAACAAAAAAAAGAAAAAAACTAGTGAAAAGACACAAGAGGGAAACATGACTGATAGCAACAAACAGGAAAATACTGTTGCCCGCCATTTTTTCGAAGCAAAACACAACATTGCTGAACTAAAATGGTGCGTGCTAGAAAGAGTTAAAATTATACCGGTACAACAACTACCGAACATTTGATTAAAAGAGAAACATTTTGGATAGTCACGCTTGACGCCCTCAGTCCCGAAGGACTTGAAATGAGAGTGTTTCTGTCACATTGTATCTTTGTAAACACTTGTATTTATCTGTGTAAATAGAAATGTATATAAGAGATACACTTACCCCGCTGCGCATGCTTGAGAAAGAAGCCAGTCTTCGGAACGTCGCGCAGGTGTACGGGCGGCTCGCGTCCTCCAGCTTATCCTCATCGCTATGCGCTGCAGAGAAATGGATCGCATTGCTCTTTGATAAGTTCCTGCACTTTTCTATGTCTTACAGACTGTTGTCGAAACTTTTATATCGTAATCTGATAAAGTTAAAAATGAAAAAATTTTAGGTTGGTCATTGCTGCTAGGGGGATGTACGTGAGAGGTGGAAGCTCATGATAACCAAACTTGTGCAGATAAAACTAAATTAAATTACCAAGAACCGCTGTGTTTCAAAGTTACCACCGATAGTGAACATTCTAGATTTATTGGAAGTGCCAAGTGTTTATGCTCGTTACAATAAAATAGCTCTTCACAGCATACCGCACCTTCCTGATGAAGTTATTGTGTGGGAGGTGGGAGAAACCTCTCTGAAGGGCGGTGTGGTCACTGATGGTCGCAATTATTATGGTGCTACAATTTATATTAACAAACTCTCCTACATACACGACCTATTCATCTCACGTAATATACTCTTCCTTGGTCTGATGGAAACCTGGCTGACACCCTCTGACACGGCCTCCCCTGCCGCGCTCTCCTTTAGCCGCCTCCAACTTATGCACAAGTAGGACACTGACAGGAGCAAGGACTGGAGCAGGAGCGGGGAAAGGTGAATACACTGAGATGGGGGGGGGGGGGGGAGCCGGGAACACAGATGAGGCACAGCAATGTCCGCGGTTTTCGGAGAAGGGACGAGGATCGTGACAATTTTTTTCATTTTTTTACTTTGCAAGCATCGTATAACTTTAGATTTTATTTTATATTATTAATTTTATATATTTTATTTC
>JAODAL010050148.1:0-27640 GCA_025379985.1 Phyllomedusa bahiana
AGATCAACGTCTTCCAATCCGGTAGAAACACTTCAGGAAGATCAAGATCTAAATGCTGCAAGATCCAATGGTGAACGGAAAGTTAGAGCTCTGTCCTTGAATCTGCACAGTAGATCAAGGTCTATTCTCTGATAGCCTCATAGATTTCTATGAACGAAGGACAGCGTTGGACGTCTTGTATTAGTAAGGTGCTGAAAAGATCATCAAAATGTACAGGAAGATGAGTTTCGTGCATTCATTCACCTCATCCTGGTTCGTGGCTCACAGTAAACTAAAGGCCTGTTTATACCCTTTTGAAAGAAGCGTCAGGATGTGCACGTGCGCTGACGCGTTTCATCCACTGGCGTTTCCTCTATGTTGCTAAAATCTGATACATTTACTTCACAATAACAAAATAACATATTTAGCTGAAAACGTGAAACGACGTCGCTTGTGTCACTGATGATAAGTATTGTTATTACTGTGAACGGAGCGTATAACTGATAATATGACTCTGCCCACTGGACGGGGATCACACTCTGTGTAACTGACTGGCAACTTATCTCGCTGCTAAATGTCACTTTGTAGTTACTCGGAATCGAGCTTTTACATAGGGAAAACAGAATCTGAATTTCATTCATTCTATTTCCCTTCTTAGAATTATTTCAATGAAACCAAAAAGTTTTTAGAAATATAAAATAATAATAAAATCTCTCAATCTATATAAATATAGTGGAGAAAAAAGGAAAGCGAGAGGGGGAGGACACTAATATGTTTCAATGTATCAGTTCAGTGACCTCATCGAGGCCGTGAGGATTTAGACTTTGAAGGCGATAAATCCAGGCTATTTCCCGTGCCACTGATGCTTCATATCTGTTATTTTGACGCTCGGGTTCCTGATCTGTAACTATTCCTGATTTTTCACCCCCATTCTGCACCTCTGACATGTGACACGAGACGCGCTGCCGCTGGCATTGTTTTCTTCATCCTTTTGTTAGTTTGTTATGTTGCCTGACCTATATATTGGTAACCACATGGGCGTTGTAATAAATAACATATGTCATTGTATCTTACTTGGACAGAGAAGGGGTGACCCCGTCTATAAGGGATGTTTGCAGCTTAAGGAGTAGATCAGTGGTTTACAGTGTGTACGGAAAGTATTCAGACCCCTTTACATTTTTCACTCTTTCTTTCTTTGCAGCCATTTTGTAAGATCCACAAAGTTCATTTTTTTGCTAATTAATGGACACTCTGCCATCTCTTCCCCCCCCCCCCCATCTTAAGGAAAAAAAAAACAGAAATGTAGTATTTTTGCAAATTTATTGAACAAGAAAAACTGAAATCTCACATGGTCATAAGTATTCAGCCCCTTTGCTGTGGTCATAAGTATTCAGACCCTTTGCTGTGGTCATAAGTATTCAGACCCTTTGCTCAGTATTGAGTAGAAGCACCTTTTGAGCTAGTACTTCTTGTGACTTTTTGCGATGATGCAACAAGTTTTTCACTCCTGGATTTGGGGCTCCTCTGCCTCTTCCTTGCAGATCTTCTCCAGTTCCCTCAGGTTGGATGATGGACGTTGGTGGACGCCATTTTCAAGTCTCTCCAGAGTTGCTCAATTGGGTTGAGGTCAGGCCTCTGGCTGGGCCAGTCAGAAATTGGCACAGAGTTGTTCTGAAGCCACTGCTTTGTTATTTTAGCTGTGTGCTTTGGGTCATTGTCTTGTTGGAAGAAGAACCTTTGGCCAGTCGAGGTCCAGAGCGTTGGGAAAAGGTTTTTCTTTCCGGGTTTTCCCTCTGTACTTGGCCGCTTTTCATTTTTTCCCTTAAAACCATTCTTTCCCTTTCCCCCCTGTCCAACCATAGCATGATGCTGCCCCCCCCCATTTTGCCCCTTTGCCCCCCCCATTTTTGTCTCTGCCCCCTAGCATGTTTCTGCCACCCCCAAAATTGTCACTTTTTTGGGTTTGATTGGGCAGGTGATAAAGGCGGGGCCCTTTTTTTTTTTCTCCACCCCCTTACAATTAACACCAAAAAGTTAAAATCTTGGTCTCCTCGAGAAAAAAGGCTTTAAATTTCTCATATTGGGACCCGGGTTTTCCCCTATGTTTTTGGGCCTGGGAGAGGTTTCCCCGTTCTGGGGTTTTTCCTATGTCTTCACTGAGGAGAAGGCTTCTTTTTGCGGCTTTCCTATGTCTTCCCCCCAGGAGGGGCTTCTGTTTGGGTTTTCCCTTTATGTCTTGAAACTGAGGGGGGCCCTTCCCCGTCTGCAGTTTTCATATTTTCCTTGCACTGAGAGAGGTTTCCCGCTCAGTTTTCTTTATGTCTTGCACCCCGGGGGAGGGGCTTCCCCTCCGGGGTGCACTCTGCCATAAAAAACCATGACTGGTGGAGGCTGCAGTGATATTTTCCTTTTTGGAACTTTCTCCCCCCCTTTCCCCCCCTGCTCCTTTGGGGCCAGCCCACAGTGATCTTTGGGTTCCCTTTTTTAAACCCCTAACCAAAGGGTCTTCCCCCCCACGATTTTCTTAAGGGTTTTTTTTTGGAAAGGCCCCGGGGTTTAGGAAGAGTTGTTGGGCTTTCCCCAAAATTCTTCCTTTTAAGGATTATTTGGGGGCCCCGGGGCTCTTTGGGGCAAATTTTGGGGGGGGAAAAAATTTTTTGTAAACCTTTACCAGATCGGGCCTTGGCCCAATTCCCGTCTCGAGCCCTTTGGGGAGTTCCTTAGACCTCATGTTCTTTTGTGCCTGTCATGAAAATGTTAGGTCTTATATAGACAAGTTTTGTGCCTTTTTAATCAAATCCCAAACAGGTATTTAAAAAACAGCTTGGGCCCAATGGAAAGGGGGAGAACCCCCTAATGAGGATCAAAGGGAAATGGAAAAGCATGTGGAGGGTTAAAAAATGAGTTTTCACAGCAAAAGTTTTTGAAAACTTAGGGCCATGTGATAGTTTTAGTTTTTTTATTGTTTTTAAAAAATTTGTAAATTATCCCCCAAATTTTTTGTTTTTTTTCTTTTAAGAGGGGGGGGGGGGGGAAGAGGGGGCACTTTTTAAAGAGCAAAGAATTAACTTTTGGATCTTACCAAATGGCTTTCAAAGAAAAGAGAAAAAGAAAAATTTAAAGGGGGCTTAATACTTTTCCCCAAACCCCCCCTTAACTGCCCGCCCCCATGCATTCCCCGTGCATCTGGGGAGACCAAAAAAGGGCCTGGCCCCGACGCCCCCAAACCTGGGTGGTTTGCATAAATTTAAGCCTTTTTCATTATCTTTCCCCTTTTGGGAGGGAAAAGGGGGTATCCTTGGGAAAATGACATCTCTGGGGCCCGGGAGGGCCTTAGTTTTTGGGGTTTATGGGGCCCATGGGGTTCACGGTTTGGGGTTTTTTGGGGGGATACCTTGGGGCCACCCGCAAGCCCATGGCGTAAGCCCTGCCAGGGGGGGGGAAATTAAGTAGGTCCCCGGGTTTTCACCAAGCCCCCCCCAACGCCCGGGGGGGACTTCTGCGGCGGGAGGGGCTACCAGGGCGGGTACCCCTGACGTGCTTGGGTTGCCGGGGGGCGCCGAGGTTTTTAGCCGTGGGACAAAAAACGGAAGGCGGCCCCGTAAGGGTTTGGGGACCCGGCAGAAAAGGGGCAGGACAGGTGGCCCAAAGGTTTCGTGGTCGTTTTGGAAAGGCCCGGAGGGAAAGGGGAGGGGGGCAAGGGTTCGTGGTCAAGGGACGGGAGGCCCAAAAGGTTTCGGTACAAAGTAAAACAGCAAGACTTTAAGGGAAAGCTTTTTCAAAAGCAATGGGGACTAATGATCCGGGAGGGTAAAACCCGGAAAAAAGGCAGGTTAAATAGGGGGGGAAAAGGGCCGGGGAATAACCAATTTACCGATGCGCCCGACCCTTTTAAATTTAACCCCCCCGGCGGGGCCCCCCTAGGAGGGGGGCCCGCGCGCGCTGTGGGACAAGGCTGCCGAGGGCGTGGTGGGGAAGTACGCAGGGGGCAGATCGGGGAAAGGCGCGCCCCTGACCCACATGCGGGGTGGCGGGGGCCCCCTTCCCCCCCCCAGCGGGGGGAGGGATTTTTCCCCGCCGGGGGGGGATTGAAAGGGGGGGGCGCAGGGGGATCCCGGGGGGAAAAGTACCTCCCCCCTTTTGGGTAGCCCTTAAACGCCGAAGGACCCTTTCGTTTCATGGGTTATGTGGGATTCCGTCCGGGGGGGGGGGGAAAAAATTAGAATATGTCCAATAGACAAAGACACAGGGAAAAAAAAAGGGGTCCCGGGGGAATTTTGTTTTTTATAGAACTCCTTTAAAAACTGGGTGGAGCGTTGCAGAGGGCCCCAAAAGGGCCCCATCCTTTGGTACTCCGAAAGGGCCCGGGCGCGGGTGTTTTAAAAACCTTGGCTTCCATTCGTTCCCCCCTCTCTATACGAATGAGAATTAAAACTCCCCCGCAGATCCAATTTTTAAAAAAAATATTTCCCTTTTTCCCCCAAGCCGGGGCGAAAAAGCTCAGTAAGCAAAGGCAGGGGGGGGTTTCCGGTTCTTTAAAAGGTTTAAACTTTTTGAAATCCTTTGGGTTTAAACATGCTTTGGCCCCCCCTCTTTCTTCTCTTTCGAAGAAAGGGAACCACCACGGCAGGGGGGGAAACCTTTTGGGAAAAAATCCCCTTGGAGGTTTTTCGGTTTTAAAGTAGGTTTGACATAGCCTTTCTCTCGGGTACTGACAGGGGTTTGACTCCCGGCCCCCAGGGGGTTGGGGGGGAGAGGTGCCGGCAGCAATAATAGAGCAGTGCAAAGGGGGATGCAGAGGTAAGGGCCAGCTTGTTTTTCGGGAGAAAAACATCCCGCAAAATTCCTGGGGATTTTGGAAACAAAAGGCCTTTCTAAAAAAAAGTGGGTGGTATCGAAGAAGCGGGAAGCACCGGGCGGGGTGCCACCAAACAGCGAGATCGACATCCTTGCCCCCAACGTAAAACTGCGCCCGTTTCCCAGTTGAGCACAGGGGCGTGCCGCTGGAAGACCCAGAAGGACAGACGAGGAGGACTGAGGGAGCACATAAAACACCAGTTTCTCCTTATGTAGTGCCCCTACCTGCAGGAGCAAAGGCTTGGTATGGTACTCGATCGGGTCACGGAGGATCTCCCCACTGACAGAGGAGATGACAAGAGGTTTTTACAGACGGATCACGGGGAGGTTGTATCTAGACACCAAGGCAGCATCCACGAAATTTCCAGCCGAACCGGAGTCCAGGAAGGCGGAAACTTGGAATTGAACTCCCGGTATGGATCCGACAAGCACGGACATGGTCAAATGAGGAGAGGACTTGCTCTCACCTAGGAACGCCTCTCCTACGTATCCTAGGTGCGTGCGTTTCCTGGACGCTGAGGACAAAGAGGGCAGCCCCAGGGGAAATGTTCGGGGCTGGCACAATAGATGGCATATATTTTCTTCACGCCGCCGGGTCTGCTCCTGTGGAGTCAAACGGGCTCTGTCCACTTGCATGGGTTTCCCCGTAGCCGGCAGGGAGGACAACTGAGGTGGCCTCTGGAATACAGGAGCTAGGCGGGGAAAACGGCGACCCCTGGCAGGTTCGCGTTCCTGGCGGAGCTCTTCTCACCGTTCAGAAAAACGGATATCAATCCAAGTGGCCAAGGAGATAAGGTCACTCAAGGAGACAGGGGGATTACGGGTGGATAAGGCATCCTTGATCTGGCTAATGCCGCATCGTTCCATGATAGCACCAAGGCCAGAGTGCGGAACTGGACCGCGTAGTCGCCCACTGAGGAGTCTCCTTGGCGTAGATTCAGTAAGGCAGTTTTGGCAGAAGAGGCTCCGGCATGTTCCTCAAACACGCTGCGGAACTCGGTGAGGAAGGCGGGGAGGGTAGTCGTGACCGGATCGTCTCTGTCCCACAGAGGGGTAGCCCAGGCCAGGGTTTTCCCAGAAAGGAGGCTGACCATGAAGGCGACCTTCGACCTCTCAGTAGGGAATTGGTTCCCCATCAACTCGATGTGCAGCGAGCATTGAGTGATAAAGCCCCTGCAAGCCTTGGAGTCCCCATCAAATTTAGAGGGCATGGACAGACAGAGCCTTGGACCAGTGGCCGGTGTGGAAGCCGAAGGTGCAGCGGATGCCACAGGAGCGGGATGTTGCTGCTGGGTGGCCAGGCACTGCTGCATCATGGCCACCCTGCTGGGTGATCTGCTGGGATTGTTGCGCCACGATTTATGGGTTTTTGGTTTTAGGGCGCTAGGCAGGGACCTTGGCGGGATCCATGGCCGGGGGCTTACTGTCACGGTTGGAGGTAGTGGATCCTTGGGCCACTGCAAGCGGGCGTAAGGGTATGCCCCCGGGAGCGGAATCTAAGTTTGGTTCCGGGTTTTTACCAAAGGGCCCGCCCCAAAGCCCGGGATTGGGCTTGCGTGGCGGGGGTCTACCCCCCGGTCGCTACCCCCGACTGACTTGCTTGGAGGCAGCCCGGGGGGGTTTGCGGGGGGGTACAAAATCGGAAAAGGAAAGGCCCCGTTTCGGGGGGGCGCCAAGGAAGGTCAGGGGCAGGCCGGGGAATGGTTTTTGTGGTCGGGGCTGGGAGGGAAAAGGGAAGGGGAGGGGGCAAGATTTGTGGTGGAGGGGAAAGGAGGGGCAAAAAAGGGACGGTACCGGGGAATCAGACAAAAACTTCAGGAAGCTTTCTCAATAGGGAATGGGCACCCAAAGATCCCAGGGGGTAACCAGGAAGAAGGGGGGCTTTTTAAAAGGGGGCCGCGACCGGCAATACCCAAATTTCCGGGGCGCTGGCCCCTTTTAAAACTTTAAAACTGCCGCCCCGGCGCAAAGCCCTAGGGAGAGGGCCCCCGTGCGCCGCGGGCCCGATGCCCGCCAGCAGCCCGGGCGGGTAAGTAGGCCCGGGGGGGCAGATAAAGGGGGGGCCCAGCCCGGGGCCCCTGACCCAACAAAGGGTTTTTTTCCCACCCCCCCCCAACCCCCACCCAACCCCCCCCCCAAAACCCAACCCCCCCTCCTACCCCCCCCCCCCCCCCCCCCCTTTAAGATTCAATTGGGGTTTCTCTTGGTTTACCAAAAAAGGGAGATAAAAAAACTTCATTTGGGGTAGAACCCAGGTCTCACCCTTTATGTTTCCAAAAGTCGGCCCCCCATCCTTATATTGTTTTTTGTTTTATTTCGGTTTTTTTCCCTTTTTCCCCCTTCCCCTTTCCCGTTTAATGTTTTTCCATTTGTTTTCCCTTTACAATTGGAGGGGTTGAAGATTTGAGGTGATTTAGATTTTTTGATTCCTGATCGGTTTCCCTAATTTTTGGGCTTTAATTTTAAGTACTGAATTTTGAGGGAAAGCACAGGACCAAAGGGCTTGCCCCCGGGCCCCGCTGCATCCCCATGTGCCATTTTGGGTTTTATCTCAAGCTTCATTTGGAAAAAGGGCCCCGAGAAAGGCACAAAATTCCCGGGATGAGCAGCAAAAGGGGGTTAAAGGGCCCCCATTCAGGGGGAGGAAAAAGATGGAATCTGTGAAGCGATGAACAGATCTGTAGGATGGAGGTTGGCATTCAAAAGCTTTAGGAATACGAGAAGGGGGATTTAAGGGCTTCTCCCCCTCAGGGCCATTCCTACTAAACTTTCACTCCGGGGGGGAAAGGGGGAAAGGGAAAATTTCTTTCCTCCTCCGCCGCGTAACATAATGCGCCGCGATGCGCCACATTGCATCACTGTTAACCAAATCTACAAAAAGCTTTAACCCCAATGTTCACGTATAAAATACTAAAAAATAGCATACAGTTTTTCCAAATAACACTGCCCACACCAACCAGAATCCCAGGAAAAAGTACCAAGTCCTACTGAAAGCACATCTCCCAACACTTAAATGACCGAAAACCCCACACCGTTTGACCCACGTATCAAACCCTATAGTGAAATGAATTTAATACTGAAAACCCATGACCCCCATATCACCAGAAACATAGGGAAAAAAATAAAACCCCCACACCCTTTTTACATATTAAAACACCATATAGTGAAAAGAATAATTTCAATTTTAAATTTCCTAACTGAATTTTAAGCCAATTAAAAATCCAATATTACCCCGGCATACAGTGACAATGCAAATGGTGAAAAACAGTTTACACAGGGTCTGCAAAACTTATAATCGATTTTAAATGTTGAGCGAATTTCGTTTGCTATCGGATCGATCGATAGTCGAAAAGGTCCGGGGGCCCGCTATCCCATAAGGTTTTTTTTGAAAATTGAGCATCATTATGAAAAGGGTTACCAATTTAAAATCTATGGGGGGGAGGAAAAAAAAAACTTTCATTAAAACACCCAAAAAAGGCTGGAAAACCCGAAATTTTAAAATTTCCCCCAAAAAACAGTCAAAAGGATACTTTTACATCTTGGCAACACATTAGGTTATAAAAGTCCCCAGAAAAGGAAAATCCAGACCATTTTACCCCTGTCTTGTACCCCCAGCCTGAACCCCAAAAATTTCATCACCCACAAATTTAAAAAAAGCCAGAAAAAGGGATTTTATTTTTAAAAAAATCATTTTTTACTTGGGAAATGGGGCTGGAAAATCCCTGTCCGGAACGCAGCATGAAGGCCCCCAATGTATGACCCCCCGATTTAAAAAGGCCGGGAAAAAAAGGCTTTTTAAACCCCCATTTTAGTTGGGAAATGGACACTTCTATATCTGTCCCGTTTCCCGCAGAATGACCATTAAAACCCGTCTGAACCCCCCAGTTTAAAAAATTTCCCGGGGAAAAAAGGGGTCCTTTTTAACCACCATTTTAGTTTTTCAAAATCACCCGGGGAACCCCCCCTTGGACTTTAAAATTAAAAACCTTTTAAACCCCGGGGCCAAAAGCAATTGGGCCAAAAAACCTTTCCCGAAGAAAAAAACCCCCCCCAAATTTTAAAAAAATTTTCCCGGGGAAAAAGGGGTCCTTTTTAAACCCCATTTTAGTTTTAAACCGGAAATTGACTTTTAACCCGTTGGGCCACAGCATTTAGGCCCCCAAAACCAGCCATTTACCCCCACATTTAAAAAGTTTCCAGAAAAAGGAGTCTTTTTAAAACCCCCATTTTAGGGTTTCACTGGCATTGACCCATACCTGTCCTTGGGGGAAAAACATGAGGGCCCCAAAACCCGCATGACCCCCACAATTTTTTAAAATTTCCGGAAAAAAAGGAGTCTTTTCAACTAACCCTTTTTAGTTTCAACCCGGATTTTCCCATACCCTTTTCCCGGGGCCCCAGCAAGAGCCCCCAAACCCCGCATGGGCCCCCCCATTTAAAAAGTGCCAGAAAAGGAAATCTTTTAACCCCCATTTTAGTTTCACTGGACATTGAAAATTTTACCCTTTTTCCCGGGGGGAAAAGGCCCAAGGCCCCCCAAAACCCGCATGACCCCCCCACATTTAAAAAGGGGCCCGGGGAAAAAAAAGGGCTTTTCAAAACCCCCATTTTAGTTTTTAAAAGGGCATTGGGCTATACCTGTCCTTTGGGGCCCCAGCAAGCCCCCAAACCTGAAAGACCCCCCCACAATTTAAAAAAAAAGCCAGAAAAAGGAGTCCCTTTCCCAAAACCCCAATTTTTTTTTTCCCCTGGACATTGACTTTTAAAATTTTCCCCGGGCCCCAGATGAGCCCCAAAATGCATTTAACCCCCCAACATTTAAAAAGTGCCCGGAAAAAAAAGGGGGTCTTTCAACCACCATTTTAGTTTCATGGAATTGACCCATACCTGTCCCTGGGCCCCAAACATGAACCCCCGGGGCCCGGGGGTTAACAGGGGGGGTGCGGTGAAAACCCCAGGCTTTGGGGTCCGTCAAACTTTTTAACACGCAGGGTTTTAAAAATTTAATGAGCAGCCCAAAAAAAAAAAACTTCGTGCTGAAGCAGGGTGCGGAAGCGGGAAATGTGAGAACTCCCCTTCCTCTGTTACACAGGGCAAAATTTTTTTCCCTTGGGTTAAAGGGGGCTTTGGGCCCCTCCGTATGATGTGGCCAATTGAATTCCACTTTGGGAAATACTGGGTTTTTAACCTCCTGTTACACCCCCGGGGGCCCTTTACTTGGCATTCTTTTTCTCATTTTAAAAAAACGTGCTGGAGGAAATGGCTCTGTACTTTTTTTTCCCCTGTTGTGCCCCCTAATACTCCTTTTTCTTTGAAAAACCAAAATTGGTCAAAATTTTCCTGTACCTCCCTTTTTACAATTCAGAGGAATTTTTTTAAAAGCCCCATTTTGTTTAACATGGGAAATTTTTTTGGGACTTTTTAAATTTTGAAAACACATTTTTTAAAATAGAAATTTTGGGAAACCCACCAAGTCTTTTTTTCCCCCCTTTTTTTTAAAAGTATTAAATGGGTTTTTCCCCAATTTCGGGATTGGGTAGCCTTTTTTAAAGAACTTGCAAAAAAAAAATTTATTTTGGGGGTTTTTGTTTTCCATTAAAAAGTTTTCCTACCTATTCCTGTTCGACAGCACCATCACCCTTTTAGCCAAATCTTGACAAAAGTGAAGAAAAAAATGTCCCGTTAGAAAACAAATTTTTTTTGAAAAGGACCCCTTTTTAATTAAAAGCTTTCATTTTTCACAGGGAAAATGCCCCCCCCAAAAAAAATTTAAACATGACCCTTGAGCCACTTTGGCCAAAATTTTGAAAGAAACAAATTTCTGTTTGAAAGCAACATTTTTTAAGGGAATTTTGGACCCGTTGTAAAAGCGCATGGGCACAGGGGAAAATGCCCCCCAAAAATTTTCCCCAAACCCTGACCCCTTTACCACTTTTTGGGCAATTGTGAAAACAAATGTCTGTTAAAAAACAAAATTTTTTTATAAAAAGGATCTGTAGTAATTTTCTGCATTTCAAAAACCCGAAGAAACCCAAAAAAAATTTAAAAAAAAAATTCCCTTAAGCCCAATTTTTAAAAATTGTGAAAAGGGGGAAAAGCCCCCTTAGAAGGGCCCCATTTTAGTTACAAAGGAAACCTTTAAATTTTTGCTTTTATTTTTCCCAAAAAGGGTACATGAACCCCAAAAAATTATAAAATGGACTTTCTCCCGCCCCCTATTAAAAAATTTTTGGGGGGGAGAAAATTGGGCCCCTTAGAAGCCCACATTTCTATTTCCCAAAGGGCCATAATTATAGCTGTATTTTCAAAAGCCAACTGACCCCAAAAAAAAAATTTTAAATATGACTTCTTTAGGCCCCTTATTAAAAATTGGGGAGGGAGAAAAAGCCACTTAAAAAGTCACATTTTGTTTCCCAAAAAGGGGCCCCCTGATTAAATTTCTTATCTCCCCAGAAAAATGACCCCAAAACCATTGGGCAATGCGAAAACTTCTTAAATAAAGTGAGTAAAAGGGAAAACGGGGTTGTCATGAAAACCTTCTTTTCTTTTACAGTTTTCCTCCCCGCAAAACCATTTAAAAGAACTGTTGGGAAAAGAAATAAAAATTGCGTAAGAAAAAGATCATTTTAAAAAAAAATTTTTAATTTTAAAGGACCATTTCTGTTTTTAAAAGGAAAAGTGAAGTAAAACCCCCCCAACAAAATCGGTGAACCCTTTTTGGGAAATTTGGGGCCAAAAACAAACATTCCCGGGGGATCCCCTGCCCGATTTCATTTGAAGAAAGTCAAAACAAACCACATTATCTTTTGGGGAAAACCGGATGCGTTTGTCTGTAATGGGCTCCCCCAGCCCGTGCTGAAGGTTTCCCCTCAGATATGACGCTGGCTGCTGGGGGAGGACAACACCTTTTATGGCGGACCCATGCCCGCCGGGGGCCCTTTCGTCCATTTTGGATAAAACCCCGAAGTTTCCCTTTTTGGGTTCCGGGAAACAAAAATTAAAAAAACATCGGGTTGTTGGGGACGCAATAGTGGGGCACCCTGACTTAAGCTGAAACTCCCGGGTGTTGGATGTGGGCCCTCTTGCATGCGTTGGTGAGGTGGTAAACAAAGAAATTTCCCCCGAGGTCACCCAAAATTTGGTTTTTGCCAATACCCTTGGGCCGCGGTTTCTGCCGTACGCCCACTTGGAAAATTACTGCGGGCACGTTGCTATGGGTTTTTTCCCCCCGTGACATTTGGGGAAAAGTGAAGCAAAACGCAAAAAGAAGTCCTTTCCGTTGTCAAACGCAAGGGTCCTCCAATTTTCCCCCCATTTTACTTCTATTTTGGGGGGGTGGGGGGGGGAAAGTGCTGATTTTTGTTTTTACCTGGATCCAGGGGGGTGGCCAAGTAAACGGGTTTTTCATTTTGATGGCCTTAATGCGAGGATACATGTTTTGGGGGAAATGGAGCACCAAAAGGGACTCATGTGAGAGAAGGAGCCTTTATTTTCCCAAGCCCCCTGGGTCGAGGGGGCCCCCTAGCAAACTGTTTTTTCCTCAAACTTTTTTCCCCGCCCCCAAAGTCGGCCAAAAACCCTCTTTCCAAGGCAGGGATGGGCGGGAAAAACGGGGGGGTCTAGGGAAAACCTCCTCCTCCCCCTCCTCCCTCCGCTGCCTCCGGCACAGCCTTTCAAAACAGCCCCCGGCTTCCTGAGATGGTTCAAACCCTTTAGAAACTGATGCGCCCAAACCCTTTCACTAGCCGGGGCCCCCAACCCCTGCCCTAATAAGACCGATGAAAATTTTAAACTTTCGGGGCCCTTTTGGATTTGGGGGCGGAAGAAAGGTCCGGGGTTCCCCTTGTGTCCGTCTCCCCCTCCTCGCTGGGCTGGGGGCCTGTTTTTTTCAGGGGTGCCCAAAGATCGTTCCCGGGAAATAAGATCACCCCCCGAATGCCATGCTGGGGCAAAAGGGGATTGTCCCCCACCTTGGACCAATTTTGGGGGGCTTCTTCAAAAATGGGAAGGGGGGTGCCAAGAGCTCTTTCAAACCCGCCCCACTCTCCGGTGGTTTAACAAAACCCCGCCCGGTTGTCCCGAACCCCCTGCTTGCAGGCCCTTTTGTCACTTCGTTTTTTGCGTAAATTTGGGGAAATTGGGGCGCGCTCCCCAATCGCTGGAAACAAAGGGGGGGGGGTTTGGGAAATTTCCCGCGTTTTTTGGCCCCCGTCAAACAATAAAACGGTTTTACGGGGGGGGCCGGGGGCTGGACGCTGCAACCCCAGCCAGGCGGGAAGAAGCAGGGTTTTTCGAAAAGGGGGTTAAGTTTCGAAACCAGACCCCTGGGCCCTTTTTCAAACAGGCATCCAACCCGGGTTTTGCTCTTTAAAAAAATTTTTTGGGCGGGCCCAAGGTTCCCTTTACATGTGCCCGGCAAGGGATGTTCTTTCCCGGGCCTTAAAACCGGGTCTTAAGGGCGGGCCAAACAGATTTCGCCCCTTTTTTCGCACACCCACCTTGCCGGCACAAAGGGTTTTGGGCACCCGGGGTCCCGCGCTTTGGTTTCGCCTTTTAAGCCGGTCCACAGCTCCCGCCCTGTTTTGTGGACGGGCTCCAAGGGGAGATTAAATTTCAACACGGGCCCGGGGGTCTTTTTGGGGACGTTTTTGCCACCAGAGGAAAAATTTGGGGGAAAGAAAACCCGCCCAACCCTTGGGGGTTTTGAAGAAAACGTGGGGCCGAGCCTTTAGACCCCCGTTTTAACCCCCCAGGAACTCCCCCCAGGCCCCAACCCCAGTTTAGCTTTTCAAGAGAAAATAGCGGGGCCTTGGCCGTGCTTTTTATATTTCCCTGTGTCCGGTGGTTTAGAAGGACTTTTTCCGGGGGCCCCCGAAAGGCCAAACCAAGGCCCCTTTTAAAAAATTTTAGATAAAAACGTGGGTTGGGGAGGGGGCCGGGGACGGGGGTTTTTTTGGCAAAAAGAAAAATGCCCTGGGCCCGGGAAACTTGGGGTTTGGGGGCAGGGGAGGGGCCAATTTAAAAGGGGGTGGGGGAAAAACCCATTCCCGTGTCCAACCCAAAAGGGAAAAGGCAAAACATTTTTCCAAAAGGGCCAAAAACCTGGCAAGCCGGGCATTCATCCCGGCTTTTGGCTTTGGGATGGTTTTGGGGGTTAAAAATGTTTCTTCCCGGGGGCCCAAACCTGGGAAGGGCAGAAGGGGTGGGGTGCTAAAGGACTTGGGCCCGCTGGGGAAAGGGCGTGCAGGGTCGTCAAAACTGGCGGGGTTGGGGGAAAGGGGGTAGGATGGGTCTCGGGGGGTGGTGGTATAACCCCGGGCAAAGGGGGAGGCTGGGAAACGGAGGCGATCCCTGAACATGACTCCCGAGAGACATGGGGGATCTGAGGAACGCTTTGGGGGTTTTCGGAAAGGGGGAGGGGGCGGAGGGCGAGGGGGGGACAGTGGTTGGAGGCCCGGCGTCGGGGGGGGCCTTTTTTTGGGCCCAAATTTTTTTTCCCTTTCCCTTTCAACAACAAAGAAATTTGCTTCATGTGACTAACTGTTGGTGGTTTGGTTTAAAAAACTTTAAGGTTCTTTCCCTCTACTTTTGGGTTTAAAGGCAAAAAGGCCGGGATTTTTACAATCGCTGGGGGGGAAACAGAGTCTTGCTCAAAAAAGGCCCCCCGGCTTTTAGAAGGTCCTGGCCCCCTTTTTACGGCGATAAGCGGGAGCGGGGGTTTTCGCTGACCGTTTGGGTGGCGGAATCAAATAAACGGGTTTCTGGAACCCCCGGGCCCTCCCTCCCCTTTTTTTTGGCGGGACCCGTATTGACAAAACCCCCAAAACTTCCCTTTCCCCCTACCACTGGAACTCTCGCAAGCCCAAAATTTTGCGGGAAAAAAAACCAAAAATGGATTTCCCCAATGTCGTATATCAATTTTCATCAACCCCCAGGTGACTTGGTCGTTTTCCCGACTTTCTTGCATCCAGAAAACTGCGGGCTTTCAAGCAAGGGGCACTGCAAGGCGTTTTCCCACCCCGCCCCGGGAATTTTTTTCCGATTGGGCCCGGGTTTTTCCCTTTACCCCCCGAAGGGAAACAGTAACCGGGGGCGTAAAAGAAAGAAAATCAACCTTTTTGGCCTCTTTATCCCCTTTAAAAATGCCCCTTTCTTTACCCCAAAACCCCAAAATTTTTCATCAAAGGGTTTTTCATAAAAAGGATTATCCCAGTGGTTGGGGGAACCCCGAGGAAGCAAATTTTGGGGTTTCTTCAGGTTTTGGACGGGAAATTTTGGGGGTGATGAAAGTGATGCCCACATTTTTTGGGCCGTGCCCGCGAGGACCGAGGAGGTAAACTGGGGTTGATTCAAGGTTGCATATTCCCCTGAAGGGCAGTTTTTGGCGGATGTTTGTTAATTAGATTCCGGGGGGCCCTGGGCCCAAACGATTTACAGGCCCCCACGGTCCTGCAAACGGGCGATCCGGGCATTGGGGTTTTTGTTTTCGCCCCAATGGGGAAAGGGGCACCTTCTCCCCGTACCTCTACCCCCATGGCTACCCCCCTTTTGCTCCTTACCCCCTGCATTTCGCTCCTTTCCGAAATAAAAAATTTGAGGGAAAAGGGAAAGGGAATAGTTTTGGAAAGTTTTCTTTTTAAAAAGGGCGGCAAAAACCAGCTATTTTCCAAATCCCTCTAATCAAAACAAAATTGCTGGTTTCAAAAATTTAAGCTCAAGGTGGGCCCAAAACAACCAAAAGGGGGTGGGCAAAAGGTTTTCCAAAAAACCTATCTTTTTTAAAGTTTTTTTTTTAATAAATGGTATTTTTTTGCACCTTTCAATTTTAACGTGGGGTTAATATAGAATAGCTTTTTAAGGGTTTACCGTAGTGCTTGCGTCAAAAGAAATTTATTGGGTTGGCCCCAAAAGTCAAAAAAAACCAAAGTAACCCGTTATGTTTTTGATAATAAAAAATGGTATTTTTTTCACCTTTCAATTTTCACCTGTGGTGAAAATGGGAAATTTCTTTTTAAGATTTTAACGTTTTTAAGTCTGCGTCAAATGAAAAGTACTGGGTGGGGCAAAAGTTTAAAAAACACGTAACTTTTATTTTTTTATTATAATTAAAAGGGTTAAATTTTTTTTGGAACCTTTTCAAATTCACCGGGGGGTGAATATGAATTGGGTGTTTTTATAGATTTTCTTAAAAATGCAAACGTCAATGAAAAGTAATTTGGGGGCGCAAAAGTCAAAAAACACGTAACTGTTTGTTTTGATTGATAAAAATTTTAAAAGGTATTTTTTTTGCACCTTTCAAATTCATTTTTGGGGAAAATAGAAAATTTCTGTTTTAAGATTTTTCGTAGGAAAAATTTTCGTCAATGAACAGTACTTTTGGTGCGGCCCAAAAAGGGAAAAAACACGTAACTTTTTATGGGGTTTTTTATAAAAATTTTTTGGTTTTTTTTTTGCAACCTTTCAAATTTACCCCTTTTTGGTGAATTATAAATTGCTGTTTTAAGATTTAACCCTAGATGCTGCGTCAAAGAACAGTGCCGGTTTCCCCAAAAAGTCAAAAAACACGTAAAATTTTTATTTTTTTGGGGATAATAAATTTGGATTTTTAGGGACCTTTAAAATTTAAACCTTTTTGGTTTAAAAAGAATTGCGGGGTTTTTAAAGGGTTTACGGGGAATCTGCTGCGTCCCTTTTAAAAGTATTTGGGGGCTTTAAAAATCAAAAAAACAAAGGGAACTGTGATGTTTTTGTTTCGTACCGGGGGATTTTTGTTTTGCCAAACAAACCTTTTGCGGGCTACAAGTTTGCTTGGGTTTTTTTAATTTAAATGCAAGGGGGATAAATTTAACAAAATTTTAAAAGGGGGAAAAGGGTAAAATTTTAACCCTATCTTTAATGTTTTTTTCTGGGTAATTTAAAAATGGAGGTTTTGCAGCTTTTAAAAAAAGGCCCCGCAGTTTTCTTTAAAATGATGTTTATCCAAAAAAAGGGTTTCCGGTGCCCAAAAACCAGGGAAAAATTTCATTACAAAATTTTAAAAAATAAAGGGTTTTTTCCAAAATAATTGTCCCCACTTTAAATTTGGTTAAAATTTATTTCCCAAAGTTCTTTTTTTGATAGGTTTGTCTTGTTCGGGGGCCCCCCCGGGGGGGCCCCCCCCCCGCCCTCCCCCGCCGTGAATTTTAAAAAAGCGTTTTGGATGGAGCTTTAAAATTTCTACTAACTAAACTTTAAAAAATCTTCCAATCTTTAATCTAACTAAATTTGGAAAGGATCCAGCTAATAGTAAGGGGGTTTTCCCCTTGCAAAAAAGACTAATTTTTGCTGAGCTGTTTTGGCCCCAGGGAGAGCGCATTCCCCTTTTCCCCAAAGGACGCCCGAGAGACACTTTAGGCTGAACAGGAAACGTTTCTATGTTAAAAAAGGTCATGGGGATTTTTCCCGCCAAACGCAAAACCCTACACATCCCCGTATGGACGTCGCACACAAAATCTCACCCTGCTCTATTCTGTAATCTGATTTTTCTGGGCCCCCAAAATTACGGAAGCCCCCCGAAAAAAAAGGGGCGATTTTTAAATAGAATTTATGCTCAATTTTAAACCCCTTTAAATTAAACGCATGAACAGGGGGAAAATTCCCCATCACCATAAAAACCTTTTCCGGGAATTTTTAACTTTGTCCCATAAAAATTTGCTCCAAAACTAATCGATTACAGTAAAGTTAAATCCAGGGTACTCAAAAAGGGGAAACGTCGCTGAAGAGTTTTTCTCTTTTTCTTTTTTTCATCTCTCCCTGACCCCCATTTTCGTCTTTCCCCCCGGCCACGACCCCTTCACTGTAGAATTTACCCAAAAAAAAATTAAACTTTTGACTCCTCACTTTATCCGCGCTTCTCTACCCAAATTCCCTTTTTTCCCAATAAAAAACTCCCATCTATAGCACCCTTTTTATGGTACCCCCTGTTTAAAAAGCCCCCGGTTTTAAGCCCGACATTAAACCCCCTGAAACCCCGGGCAGTACCCCCTGAAGCCAGGTTTAAAATGTCCCCGTAGCCATGTATAGCAAACCTTTTTGCCAGGTTTGTTTGCCCTGTTGTAGCCCCTCAAAACCAGGTTTTAAAACCCTTTGCCCGGTTTTGTACCCCTTTTAGTAGAAACCCCCCTAGCCAGGAAAAAAGCCCCTATAGGGCCCGGTAATAGCCCCTGTTGTATCCCTATAGCCAGGAAAAAAGCCCCTTTTAGCCAGATAGAAACCCCTGTAGGACCCTAAAAACCCCGGGAAAAGCCCTTAAAAGCCAGGTAAAATTGCCCCTTTTTGGGGAGCCCCCATAGTCAGGGAAATAGCCCCCTTTTAGCCCGATTGTATTCCCCCCAAAAGCCAGATAGTAGGGCCCCCGTAGTTTGCCCCTTTAGCCAGGTAAAAAGCCCCCAATTTCTAGGTAGAAGCCCCTATTGGGGAAGGTAGCCCCCCCTTTTGTAAAGGAAAAAGCCCTATAGCCCCGGAAAAAGCCCCCATAGCCCGGGAGTAGGCCCCCAAAGTCAGAAGGCATTTATAGTCAGATAGTAGCCCCGTAGCCGGTAATAGTCCCCATAAACCCAGGGGTTTTAAAAACCCCGTAGTAGCCCCCCATAAACCCCAAAAAGGTTGGCCCCCCAAAGCCCAGGAAATAGCCCCCTTTTCCCGGTAATAGCCCCGTAGTCAGGGTTTTAGCCCCTAAAAATCAGATAGTAGCCTTTAATAGTCAGAATTTGCAGCCCCTGTTTGCCAGGTTTAGTCCCCAAAGTCAGGTAAATAGCCCCCGTTAAACAAGCCCCCCATAGCCCGAAAAATTTCCCCCATAGCCAAAGGTTTGTAACCCCTATAACCCGGGTAATTTTTTCTATAGCCTTAGGGAGCCCCCATAGCCTAAATTATGTATCCCTAGTTTCCCCAAAAACCCGGTTTTATCCCCTGTTAGGTAGCCCCCCGTTAAACCCCAAATTTAATTGCCCCCATAGCCAGGTTTTTGCCCTATAGGGCCCGGGAATTGCCTCAAAACCTGCAAGTTCCCCCCAAACCCGGCAATAAACCCCCGTAGTCAGGGAATAAACCCCTTTTTAAAAAAAAAGCCTCTTTTTAAAACCAGGTTAAAAAGCCCATGTAAACCCTTATCCAGGTAATACCCCTATAGTCCCGGGATAGCCCCCTATAGCCAGGTAAAAAGCCCCTTTTAGGCAGATTTGTTTTTCCCCTGTTGTAGCCCCCAAAGCCAGGTAACAGCCCCCTTAAAAGCCAGGGTTTTTGTCCCTTTTTAGTCAAATTTGTAGCCCTGTATTAGCCCTATAAACCCGGGAGTAGCCCCCGTATTAGCCCCTATAGCCCCGGTAATTTTCCCCTAAGCCAGTTTGTAGCCACCCCTATAAATCAGGTAATAGCCCCCATAGCCCGATTTGTAGGTTTAGCAATTTAAAAAATTTAAAATTTAAAAAAACTTTCTACCTCCCCACCCGGGCCCCGCCCCCAGGTTTTGGGGGCTGCTGAGCAGTGTTTGGGTGGGACTACACAGCTTCCAGGAATCTCCTGGGCCGGCAGCGCTGCCGTCCCAAGAGATCCAGCATCCATGGGGCGTAGTGAAAGCCGTGCGCCCCCTGCGACGCTGATACATATAGCGGAGAAGGCAAAAAAAGGGTTAAATTATCCGTCCCGCCTTTCCCTTTCCCCAAAACCCCGGGGAAACTGCACAAACAATTTTGCGTGCTGAGTGACCTCCCGGGGCGGCCCCTTTTAACAAGGGCCGCAAAAGAGAAAAGAGGCTAAAGGGCCCGGCCAAAAGGGAGGCGGCCCCCGCCCCCCTGGGTGAGGGAGAGCCCCGGCACCCCGGGTTTATCCCCTGCATCACCCGCCCCTTGTGGATGAATTTGGGCCCGGATTAAAAGGGAAAAACGGGAGGAAACCTTCTTCAAGTGCTGTGTTTTTGGGGTCCCCGAAAGATTAGCCCCCTTTTGGGTCAAGCGGGGGGGAAAAAAAGGACCAGGGGCCCCTTTTGGGCACCTGATGCACGAGATGTAATGTTTTGTCTCCCTGGAAGAGGCTGCTACCTGGGATACTTTGGTTACCCCGGAGGGGGGGGTAAATGTTAACAAGGGGCAAGGGAAAAGGGTACCTATTAAAAAGGGGGATATTCAATAGAAACTCTTCTGACTCGTGCAAAGGGGCCCGTGTGTCAGATACATCCCGGTGGGGTTCCCTTTAAGAGGCCTTTTCTGCTTAAACCCGGGAAACACTGGTTCTAGGGTAAGGTTAAAAAAGGGGGCAGGCGGAGGAGGACTCCTTCTTACTCCTCAGGGCAGTGGTAGAGCTCAGGATGAGAGCAGAACCTCCTCAGTCAAGGTGCATTAGAGGGGGATGGAGTTCCCCTGCAGGAGAGACCTCTAAGCTGGGGGAGAGTGTGTCATATACATGACAATGATGGTGCAGGGAGGTTATTTTCTGCAGCAGGAGAGGCTTGGACCGTATCTGTTGGCTCCTTAGCAACCCAATTACTGGAGCTGTTTATTGGATCAAGTGAGCTGATGTGCGGCTCAGATGGAGAAGAAGACGGTGACAGCTCATTTGGGGGGTGCGGCCGCCATCTTGGAGCATTGATTCACTGGCTCCATAGGACTGTACAGAGTCACCTGGTCATTTATAACACTGGTAGGTGGTTGGGAGAGGAGAGAATGCGGCGGGTACTTACTGTCAGACCGCCTGGGCAGTGAGAGGGTAGAAGCTCTCTGATGGACCTACCTCTCTATACTGCCTGCCAGCAGAGGATCGGGTTCTGGAGGTGCCTGCCGGTGGACATCACTGCTGGAGGCAGAGGATCCGGGCTGTGCCGGGGCAGACTCTGCCACAGGGAGTGGTGTGGGTCCGGTTCGGTGAGTCCTGCCGGATCTCCGGTGTCCTGTGTGTGGACACAGGAGGAAGAGGATCCAGGCGCACTCCAGTATCAGGCGCACTCCAGTATTAGGTGCACTCCAGTATTAGGCGCACTCCGATATCAAACGCACTCCAATATCAGACACGCTCCAATATCAGGCGCGCTTCAGTATTAGGTGCACTCCAGTGTCAGGTGCCCTCCAGTGTCAGGCGCGCTCCAATATCAGGCGTGCTCCAATATCAGGCGCACTCCAGTATCAGGCGCACTCCAGTATTAGGCGCACTCCAGTATTAGGTGCACTCCAGTATCAGGCGCACTCCAGTATTAGGCGCACTCCAGTATTAGGCGCACTCCAATATCAGGCGCGCTCCAGTATCAGGCGCGCTCCAGTATCAGGCGCGCTCCAGTGTCAGGTGCCCTCCAATATCAGGCGCGCTCCAATATCAGGCGCCCTCCAGTATCAGAGTGCTAAATGAAGGTATGTCCAGCACTCAAAGGCACAAGAACAGGCCAAAAAGCTTTATTGTCCCAATTTGGAAAAATTCAAATCAAAAAGCCAACATATGTACAAACAGATGACGCGTTTCGGGTCTACTACATCTTAAGGACCCTTACTCATAACTAAACCAGTTTCAAAAAATGCACACTTCTTATAGAGTATCCAATTAGTACCCGATGTGTGTTAACTCCTAAGACACCACACTAGATACTAATGAAGGATTAACATGGAGAACCTATGCATATAGAGAGGATATAAACCTAAATCTAAATGGCAATCATTACTATAATATTTTAATACACATATAACAAATCTGATTTAAGATTTAATCCATATGGAAAACAAGTTTTTAAAGAAAAAATCCAAAAAGCCTCTCTATCTAACAAACGTCTCCTCCAATCTCCACCTCTAGTGGGACGGTTAACCCTCTCCAAAGCCTTGAATCGTAACGTAGTGGTAGAGCCTGAATGTTCATCACGAAAATATCGTGATGCTCCCGAGATGGATTTTAAGCCCGCTTGTTTAAAATTTTTCTAAGTTTTCCTTGGTAGTTGGGTTTCCTTTTTTAAAAAAAAGGGAGGGCCCGGGTTTTTTGAAAAAAATCCATTAAGGGTCCCCCTTTTTTTCCCTGTTAAAACCCTCCAACGAACGTCAATTAACCCGGGTTAAAAAAAAGTCTCCAGGGGTTGCCCCTTTTTCCCCTAAAAATATGGGCTTAAATTTTCGGGATAAAATTTTCGGGCCATCCAGTTTGGGGATTTTATTAGGTGACTAAATTTTGGGATAGTATTGGCGTCCGAAGGGAAAAAATTTCCCCCCCGGGGCTAGTATTCGGGGCCCATGATCCCTAAATTCGGCCCTAATGGGCCTTTTGTAAATGATGCAAAATGAAGGAAAGAACCCTTTTAAAAAAAACCAAAACTTTTTTTTTTCCAAAAATTTGGAAAAATTAAATTAAAAAAATTATTTTAAAACAGTACTTTTGGTCATAACAAGGCCCCTTTTTTTAAAAAAACTTTAAAAATAAAATTTTTTTTTCCTTTCCCAATGTTTTTTTTAAAAACCCTTTTTTTTTAAAAAATTTAGGTTAACTGGGGGATAATCTTTTGAAAGTATAAATTTTAAATTTATTAAAGGAAATCCCTTTTTTTAATAAAAAAAACTTTTTTAAGTTTTCATGGGAAAAAATTTTTTAAAGAAAAAATAAAAAACCCCCTTTTTAAACCCAAACTTCCCTAATTTTCCCCCCTTTGGGGAAAAAACCCCCTTTAAAAACCCTTGAATAAAAATAGGGGGTTTGTAGCCTTTTTACCCAAAAAAAAATTTCGTATCTCCCGGGGTTTTAAGCCCCCTTGGTTTTAAAATTTCCCAAACATAAAAACCCTTTTTATCCAAAATTACCTTCATTCTGTGAAAAAACCAAATTTCTACAAAAAGGTGACAAAAAATTTTTATTATTTCCCTTTCCAGGGAAAAAAAATTTTTTTTTTTCCAAAAAAAGGCCCCCAAAAACCCTTTTTTCCCCCTTTTTCCCTTTTGGGCCCCAAAACCCATTGAAGTTTTTTGTAAAGGGGTTTGACTTCTGATTTTCCTTTTTTTAAAATTTTTTCCCCCAAACTTTTCTTGGTTGGACACTTGGACTACGTTTTTTTCCATTGAAAAAGGCTATTTTTTCTTTTTTTAAAACCCCAAAAAAACCCCCTTTACTTTTTTTTTTTTTTTTTAATTTTGGTTTCGCCTTTTTTGCCCTTTTTGGTTTTTTTCCCATTTTGGACCCTTTCCCGTTTTTTCCCCTGATTTATTTTTTTTTCCCTAAAAAAAGGGGGGCCCCCCTGAAACCCCCCCCCGGTTTTTTTTTATTTTCGGGGGGTCCCCAAAAGGCTTTTTGGGGGGGTGCAGTTTCGGTTTACGTTGAGGGGAACCTAACAACCAAAAGGCAAAACCCCCAAAAAAAACTAAATTTTCGGGTTGGGGCCCCAAAAACAAAAAGAAAAAAGTTTCCCCTCCCAGGAAAGGTTGGTCAATCTGTGGTAACAAACCAAAACCCAAAAACAAAACCAAACCCCCAAACCAAAACCCAAAAAAAGGGGGCCCCCCAAAAAATTTAAACACTTTTTGTAACGGTCAAATTTGCGGGGTAAACCCCCAAAAAAAATAAACTAAGGGGGTTGGTTCCCCCCAAGGGATGCACCGGGGTTCCCTACCGCATTTTTTATGGGCCCTGTGGGGGGGGTTTGCTTTCCAAATTTGGGAACAAACCTTCCAAGGGGTCCGGGAAAAATATATTACCGGGCATAGGATCCCCCGGGGGGGTGATCCCCCGGGGGGATTAAAAAATTTTAAAAATGGGGTGGTCCCCCCCCAACTCATCCGCCTTTTTTTCCCCCCGGGGGGAAAAAGGGGAAACCCCCCCGCCCCCCCCAAAAATCCCAAAAAAAGAAACAATGGGGGGGGCGCCCGGGCCCCCAAACATTTCCCCCACCCTTTCCGCATTTTCCTTTAAAAACCGGTAACTATAAAAAAAAACCCCCTTTTAAATTACTACTCTTCCCCCTTTCCCCCCGGGGGGGGGGGTTTAAAAAAGTTTAAAAAAAAAGGGAAAAAAAAAACCCCCAAAAAAAATATTCCCCCCTCCCACTTTTCCCCCTTTACAAACCCATGCCCTAAAAAAAAAAATTTTAAAGACCCTTTTTGGGCCCCCCTCGTACCCACCCAAAAAAACTTTTTTAAAAACCCACAAAAGAAAAAAAAAAAAAAAACCCAAAAAAGGGGTACAAATACGGTTTTTTTATCCCGACAAGGATAAAAGCCCCCCTCTTTAACACCCAAAGGATGCCAAAAAAAAACGCAGCATCCCCAAAAAAAAATTGGCTTTTAACAAAAATAAAAATTTTTTTTTAAAAAAAAGGGTTTAAATATTTTTACACATTTTAAAAAAACCAAAAAAAAACTTTCAAAAAAATTCATTTTTAAAAAATTTTTCCCTAACCCCAAAATTTTTTCCACATCTATAACCTTTTTAAAAATAAAAATAAAAACCCGGATTGCACCATTTTCTTCCCCCTTTTCCCAAAAAAACTTTAAAGCGATATAAAGCTTGCCCCCCCAAAAAATTTCCAATAAAAAAACAACTATCCCCCAAAAAAAAAAAGTCCCTATACAGTCAAAAACAGAAAAAAAAAAAAGTTATGGCCCAGCTGCGGTTTTGCAAAAAACGGGTTTTCCTTTTTTAAAAAAAAATGTGTTTTTATTGGGTTTTAAAACGTAAAAATTAAACAAAAAATACAAAAGTGGTATGCGAAAGTATAACCTGTGAGGTTAAAACTAGATTTTCTTTTTTACCGCCAGGACCCCTGTAAAAAATAAAAAATTAAAAAAAAACTACCGGATTGCTTTTTTTTTTACAAAATGCTTCACAAAAACCTTATAAAAAGTATCAAAGCATCTTTTGCCCCCCGTAATGGTACAAAAAAACTAAGTCATCTTGTAAAAAAAAAAGCCCCCAACAGCTCCATATGCAAAAAATTAAAGAAAGTATGGGTGTCAGTTTCGAAAACTTAAAAAACAACTTTTTATAAAACTGCTTCTATTGGTAAAAAATAAAAAAACTAAAAAAACTATTTAAAAAATTTTTTCATTGTAATTGTACCGCCCCCTAGTAAAATTTTCCGTCATTTATCCCCTTATGGCGAATTTTTGTAAAAATGAAGCCCAAAAATGGGGGGAAACGCGTTTCCCCCCCCCATTTCCATGGCCCCGTGCTAAAAAAAATTTGGAAACCCGTGCAAAAAATGCAAAAATCACCCTTTGGTGGTCCCCGGGGCGTTTTAATCCAAAAAAGGGGCAACCGGAGGGGTTTTACCTTTTTTTATTTGGGGGCTTTTGGAGTGCGTATGGCCCCACCAAAATTTTTGTGCGCCAAAGCCAAATAGCCTCCCTCTTTGTACCCTGCCCCTGCGCCCCCAAAAGCGTTTACACCACATGAGGGGGATTGCCCAATTTTTAAGAAAAATTTCGTAAACCCAATTTTTTGGGGGTTTTTTTCCAAAAATTCCCTTTTAAAAAATTTAACATTTTCAGCTAAAATTGCAGTTATTGGAAAAAAAAAAAATTTTTATTTTTTTTTTTTTTTCAGAGCCCAACGTAAAAAAATTTTTTTGAAACGCCTGTGGGGTAGTTTCTCATACATCTGGATTTATTCCCTAAGGGGTTTTTAGTTTTTAATTGGGGGTTTTTTTTAGGGGTTTTATTACGTTTTGGAACCTTAGGGGGTCCGCAAAAACCGAAATTGGCCCCTAAAAAAAATTGTAATGAAAAGAGACCCCCGGTCCAGTAGGTGCTCCTTCCTATTTGGGGCTTGTGGTTGAGCCAAATAATGCCTAGGGACTATGGGGTATTTGAAACGGCCCCGAATTGGGGGAATTTAAAATTGTTTTTTTCCTGATCCATTTCCGTTTTTTTGTCTAATGCATAAAATTGAAAATCTGCAAAAAAAAAAGGAAAAATTTTTAAATTTTCCTTCCCCTTTGCTTTAATTTCTGTGAAAACCCCTAATGGGTTAATAAACTTTTAAATGCGGTTTTTTTAATACTTTTTAAGGGGTTTTTAGTTTTTTTAGATGAGGTCTTTATGGGGGGTTTTCTAAATACAGGTCATTTAAAGTCAGTTGAAACTGGATGGTCCCCAAAAAAAATTTTTTAAAATTTCAAATTTTTTTGAAAATTTGAAAATTTACTAAATTTTAAAACCCCCCAATGTTAAAAAAAAAAAAAAAAAATTTAAAAAAAAGATGCCAAACTACAGCAGAATTGGAGATGTAGTTATAAACTTTTTGAGTGGAATAACTATTGTTTAATGCAGAAATTTTTGAAGTTTTAAATTGGTAAATTTTCACTTTTTCACCCTAATTTGATATTTTTTTACAAAAAATAACAATCATTTTTGGCCAAAAATTTTTACTTTTTTAGCACAATGTGTACAGGGAAAAAAAACTCTGAAACAATGGATGGTTTTTAAATGTCAAAAAAATTTTTTCCTTTAAAATGACAATGGATTTCAAAAATAGGGCTTGTCAGGAGGCCAAAAAATGGTCCAGCGGGGGAAGGGTTAAACACATCTCAAGCAAGAGAAAAAGGTTGGGGGAGTTTATATATGCTGACAACAGGAAACAAGATGGACCCAGTGAGAACGATTTCCCCCATTTTTTGACGAGGGCAAACTTAAGGGCAACCCGAAACAAATTCCAAGTTGCAGGAATTCCTGACAGGGGTCATCAAAATTCCTTCCGTACCATAAAATAGAATCAAAAAAAAAAGGGGTTGAGGGAGAATTATATATCTTTCCCCCCCCAGGAGCTATAATTTGCCAATGAGGGAGAAAAAAAACCCCCCCAGGACAAAACCCTTTTTATTGTAGAAAAAAACTTCCTTGAAGAAAAAATAATTATGACATGGAAAAAGTTGTTAATGTATCAAAATTCCTCAACTGAGGTGAATTGTTATTATTTTGTTGTTCAGCAAACGCTTCACTGTCTTCTGTGTAATTGTTGTGTTCAGTGCAATGTTATCAAATGTAACCCAAGAAAGACTGGGATCCCACTGATATTGCCATAGTTTTTATACATCCCTGAGTCTTTTAAACCTGGGGTTTACCAACCAAAGGTACGTGTTGTCTAACCATGTGCCCATCCCTTTTTTAAAAAAAAAAGGGAACCTATACCCCAAAATTATGGGTTCAAAAAGGGGTGGAAAGCATTGCTTGTGCACCTTCGGAAAGGGGGCATGGAATTTGGAGACCGGGAAAATTAACCTTTAAATTTCTACCCAAATTTTTTGACTAGCATCCATAAACACAACCCCTTTACCAAGGTTTTTCTAAAATTTTTGAGAGAATTTTTAGTGGGATCTGTTGCTAGGATGCGGTAAACCTTATTATCCCCCTAACATGTTGGTGATTTCTTTAAAAATAAATCGTATCCCCAAAAATCAATTTTACCCACCCTTATCCGAATTTTAAAAGTTTTTAAAAGGGTTATTTTTAATCTCCTGATAGTTTTTTTTTAGACTGAGAAGTTAGAGTCCTCATTGGTTTTTTTATTCAAAATTTCGTAATTCCTGTTCCAAAATGTTCTGGAATTGTTCCCTCCGGGACCGGGACTGCACCGGATAAAATTCTGGATTTTTAATTGCGCTTGGAAAAAAATTCCTTGTAAAATTGAGGGAAAATCTTACGCCCTTTCCCTTTCCAGTTTTTGTAGGAAAAAAATAGATAATTGTTCTATAAAAGGATAAGTTGGAAATTGTTATCCAACTGCATTAGCAAAATGTTAGATTCAAATCCCAAGTCTTCCGATTGTGAGGGCTGGTCAAAAAAAAATTTTTTTTTTTTTCCGTTAAAAAGTCTGACAA
>JAODAL010050149.1:0-27640 GCA_025379985.1 Phyllomedusa bahiana
GACCAAGGGCCCGTCATCCTGGTCAGGGGCCCGTTAATCTCAGTAACGAACAGAGTTCCAATCTTTCTTCATGCATGCTGCAGCGTGGCCATGACAGGATAGTCAATGTCGAGTTCAACTAAAAGGGGACAAAGACTCCTTTTTTCCGGCACTTTTTTAATCGTGGGTCAACAGGGTTTTAAAGTCATACTGCGGGCCAGGACAATATAGCAATGTCCATTCAACTAAAAAGGGTTTGAAAAACTCCTTTTCCCGCACTTTTTAATCTGTGATCATGCAGGTTTGAGGGCTGCTGTGGTACAGGGCAGGTAAGTCTATTCCAGTCAACTAAAATGGTGGTTCAAAGACCTTTTTTTTTCCGGGACTTTTTTAACTGTGGGTCAGACTTTTTAAAGGGCATATGTGGCCCGGACAGGTAAATTAATGTCCGTTTTAACTAAAATGTGGTTTTAAAGATCCTTTTTCCAGACTTTTTTTTTTTTTTGGGCAAGCGGGTTTTTAGGGTCATCCGCAGTCCAGAAAAGCTATAGCAATGTCCAGTTCAATAAAATGGTGGGCAAAAACTTTTTTTTTTGGCACTTTTTTTAAATTTGGGGTCGCGGTTTTGGGGGCCCTGCTGTGGTCCCCGGACAGTAATCAAGTCCAGTCAACAAAAAAGGGGGTTCAAAGACTCCTTTTTCCGGCACTTTTTTAACTGTGGATCATGCAGGTTTAAGGGGCATACTGGGTACAAACAGGGATAGTCTATGTCCCGTTCAACTAAAAAGGTGGTTAAAGACCCTTTTCCGCACTTTTTAATCTTGGGTCAATAGGGTTATTGGTCAAACTGCGGTCCCCCGGGCAGGGATATCAAAGTCCAGTTTAACTAAAAGGGGTTCAAAGACCCCTTTTTCCGGCACTTTTTAATTGTGGGCAGATAGTTTTTAAGGGCATGCGCAGTATAGGGCAGTTTTAGTCAATGTCCAGTTCAACTAAAAAGAAGGTTTAAAGACTCCTTTTTCCAGCACTTTTTAATCTGTGGGGCGATAGGTTTTATGGTATACTGCGGTCCAGACGGTATAGTCAATTCAGTTCAAAAAAATTGTGGTTTAAAGACTCCTTTTTCCGGCACTTTTTAAACTGTGGGCATGCAGGTGTAGGGGTGGGTAGTGGACCGCCGGGCCACCGCAAGCAGATAGTAAAACCAGGGGCCCCGTCTTCACCAGAGCCCCCCAAAAGGGATGGACTTTCTGCGGCGTGAGGCTACCAGGGCTCCCCCCTGACTGACTTGCTTTTGGGGCGGCCGAGGGCAGCGAGGAAAAAGAAACGTAGTCCGGGAATCGTCACGGGGCAGGCAGAATCAGGGCAGGCACAATGGTTCGGTCGTTTACAGGGAGGAAGGCAGGGCAGGCGGCAGAGGTTCGAGTCAGGAAAACGTAGCAAGAGGTCTGGTACACGGTAGGCGAGAACACACTTAGGGAACGCTTTAGCTAAGGCACGAGGCAACATAGATCCAGCAGGGAAGCGACGGGGGTGCAAAACTTATATAGGAAAAAGCGCCCCCAATTACCCATTACCGGCGCACGGTCCCTTTAAAGTACGTGAACACGCGCACCGCGCTATGGGCGCGCACGGCGCATTCCCGGCCGGCAGGGGACGAGGCCCGGGACGGGAGCGAGGCCAGGTAGTGGATGGGACGGGTGCGCCACGACCGGCAGGCGGCCGCGGGGCCCCCCGTCCCCGCCGGGACCCGCCGCGGGGAACGCGGGTGCGACCCGGGGGTCCGAACCACGGACCCGCGGCGCAACCCGTTACAGTACCCCCCCCCCCCCTTAGGCCCCCCCCACCTTTTTAAGGCCGCAGAAATCTGAGGATGAGCCCCCGATTCAGGATATTGGATTCCAGCTCCCAGGATCTCTCCTCGGGTCCGAAGCCCCTCCAATCCACGAGGAAGAAACTCTCCCTCTGACCGTTTTCATATCTAAAATGTCCTTTAACTCGAAGATGTCATGGATTCGGCTATTTGGGAAGGGCGTCACATTCTTCCGAGAGAACCGTTTCAGCACCAAGGTTTGAGAAGGGACACATGAAATGCGTTGTGGACCCCGGAGAGAAGGAGCAAACAGAACTTGTATGTTCACAGGGTTCAACTGCCGAAGAACCTTGAAGGGTCCGAGGAAGCGAGGGCCCAGTTTAAGACTAGGACCTTCAGGCGCACATATCTTGAAGAGAGCCAAACTTGGTCCCCAGGAAGAAACTTTCGGGCAGGTCACTCCTTTTGTCCGCCTGAGACTTCAAAAGGGGCAGAGGCCCGAAGTAGAGAATGTCGCGTCTCCTGCCAGATGGCCTTGATATCCCAACCTGGTCTTTTGACAGTGGGCACATCCGGGTTAGGAGGCAGGGGAACGGGGGGGTGGGGGTGGCGGCCATAGACAACAAATAATGGGGAGACCCCGGCAGCAACCAAGACCCGAGGGTTATATGCAAATTCGGCCCCAGGGGGCAGCACGGTCCAGTTTTCCTGACGTCCGGACACAAAGTGACGCAGGAATTCTCCCAGAAATCTGTTCACCCTCTCCCCCCTGCCCATTGGACTGAGGGTGATGGGCCCCGATAAAAGTCCAACTTGACTTGCAAAAGGGAGACAACGCACGCCCAAAAACGGGAAAAAAATTTGAACACCGCGGTCGAAGAAAAATGTGTGAGGCAGTCCATGAAGCTGGAAGACATGCCGAAGAAAAACTAGCCAATTGTGGGGCAGACGGCAGGCCGGGGAGAGGCACAAAGTGGGACATCTTTGAGAACGTCTGTCACCACCCAGATGACCTCGAATTCCCAGGGAGACGGTAGATTCGTGACGAAGTCCATAGCAAATGTGCGTCCATGGGATTTCAGGCACAGGGCAGAGGATGCAAGAGGCCAGCGGGCCTTGGCATGGGACCTTTTTCCGAGCACAAGTGCCACAGACGAGGGTGTAGTCCTTGACATCCTGTGCTAAGTCGGCCACCAGTAGTGCCACGAGATCAATGCATAAGACTTCCGAGCTCCGGGATGACCAGCCACCAAGGAGCTATGCCCCCACTCCAGGATCTTCCTCCTGAGTGCCGGCGGCATGTAAGTCTTGCCCGTAGGGATGTTTTGGAGACCTGCGGGAGCCACGTGAACCAACCGTTCAGGGAGATAAATATGTTTGACACGGGTTCTTTCACCGACTAACGTCCGGGGCACGAGAGAGGGCATCCGCCTGACGTTCTTCTCAGCAGGCCGGAAATGTAATATGAAAGTCAAACCGTGAGAAAAAAAGAGACCACCGGGCTTGGCGAGGGTTTAGACGTTGGGTAGTCTGAAGATACAAAAAATTTTTTTGTGGTCCGTAAAGATGTTGATTGGATGACGAGCCCCCTCCAGCAGATGTCGCCACTCCTCTGGGCCAACTTGATGGCCGAGAGTTCCCGGTCCCCAAGGCATAGTTTTCGCTCACCGGCGAAAGGTCTTTGAGAAGAACCCACATGTGAGAACCTTGCCTTTGGAGCTTCTCTGCGTGAGGACCGCCCCTGCCCCCAGGGAAGAGGCATCCACCCCCAAAGGGAGAACGGCCTCTCGGAATCGGGCCCGGGACTAAGACAGGAGCTGTGGAGAAGGCCGTCTTTAGATCCACAAACGCCTTCTCGGCCCCCGGAGGCCAGCCTCTCGGGTTTGCATTCTTCCTAGTAAGGGCCACGATAGGAGCCACCAAGGTGGAGAAGTGGGGAAAAATTGTCGGTAATATTCGCGAAGCCCGGGAAGCGCTGTATTGCCCGAAGACCGACAGGACGGGGCCACTGCAGTACCGCGGAGAGTTTTGCTGGGTCCATCTTTAGGCCTTCAGCCGAGACTATGTAGCCGGGGAAAAAGGTAGGCTGGTCCGATGAATAAGAAATTCCCAGCTTGGCGTACAATGGGATGCTGCGCAGACGTTGCAGAACCTGGCGTTACTTGAGCCCGGTGAGTCCGAAGATCAGAGGAGAAAATCAGGATGTCATCTAGGTACACTATGACGCAGGTGTACAAGAGATCCCGGAAGACATCATTGACGAGTTCTTGGAACACCGCTGGAGCATTACAGAGCCCAAAGGGCATCACGAGATACTCAAAATGTCCATCTCGGGTATTGAACGCTGTCTTCCACTCATCCCCCTCCCGAATTCGGATGAGGTTTATGGGCTCCTCCGCAGATCCAACTTGGAAAACAATTTAGCCCCCATGAGAAGTCAAAAAGCTCTGAGATCAGTGGGAGAGGGTAGCGGTTTTTTACGGTGATCTTATTAGACCCCTGTATCTATACACGTACGGAGGGAACCACCCTTTCTTCTGCACGAAGAAAAACCCGGCTCCGGCTGGGGAGGAGGACTTATGAATGAATCCTTTCGCAGATCTCTCCGATGTAGGCTGACATGGCCTAGTCCTGCACGGACAGCGGGTAAAAACCCCCCCCCCGGGTGGACTGGTTCCGGGCAGGAGGTCAATAGGACAGTCGAAAGGCTGATGTGGTGGAAAGCGATTCAGCCTCTTTCTCGGAAAAATACATCCCCAAAGCCCGGGTACTGGGCCGGCAGGCCTGGCAAGGGCTTGACGAGCGAGGCGGAGAAGTGGTGGGCACCGGCGTGGCCCTCCAAGCAACAGTTTCTGGCTTTCCGGTCCCCAACGCGGGAAACTTCGCCTGTCTTCCAATCGAGCGTAGGGCCTGACGTTGCAGCCAGGGAAGCCCCAAGAGATCGCCGAGGAAGCAGGGGACAGACGTGGAACGTGATTTTCTCCTTATGCAGAGCCCCCACACGGAGTGTCACCGGCCGGGTTTTGTACTGGATGGGGTCACGGGAGGAGCTTCCCACTGACCGAAGATATAAGCGGGGGCTTCTCCAGCCGGACTGCAGGTATGGGGAACCGGGGTTACCAATGAGGGTAAGAGAAGTTCCCTGCAGACCCCGAATCCAGGAAGGCAGAACTCCGGAACGAAGAACCACATCAGATGTCACCTCCACTGGCATCATCAAAAAGTGGAGAGGAGGAAACTGCACCTAGGACCGCCTCTCCAAAGGCTCCTAGGTGTGAGCGTTTCCCGGACGCTGGACGTAGCGGACAGCTTCTGCGGAAATGGTCCCGGCTGGCGCAGTAGAGACATAGCTTCTCGGTTTCGGCGACGGTACAGCCCTGCCTCCGATAACTGGGCCCGGTCCACTTTCATGGGTTCCACCTCAGAGGCTTTAGGAGAAACCGGGGCCCGATGAAACCGCCGACGGGGGGGTGCAGTGTCTCTTTCCCTGACGCAGCTCCTCCGCCTCTCTGCGAACCTTACATCAATACGGGTTGCTAGATGAATTAGTTCACTCAGGAGGACGGAGTCTCTGCTGCCAAAGCGTCTTTAACCCGCTGGACAGGCCCTTTTTGAAAGTGGCACAGAGGGGGGCATCATTCCACATGAAGCTCCGAAGCCAGAGTAAAGGAACTGTACCGCATAGTCACCCACCGAGGAGTTCGCCTTGAAAGAAGGTTCAAGAGGGCGGTCTCAGCAGAGGAAGCACGTGCCGGCTCCTTGAAGACGGTGCGGAATTCCTGGAGGAAGGTCTGTAGATCCGCAGTCACAGGGTCGTTCCTGTCCCAGAGAGGAGTTGCCCAAGCCAGGGCCTTCCCAGATAGTAAGGCTCACCCAGAAGGCCACCTTAAAACCTCTCCGAAGGAAACTGATCCGCCCCTCAGTTCTATGTGCAAAAGAGCACTGGGGTAATGAAACCCCGGGAGAGCTTGGGATCCCCACAAAGCTGATGGGGAAGGGGAGCCGAAGCTATGGGTCCCACGGTAAACCAATGGAACGGCTGACGTAGACGGAGTCACCGACGGGCCGCAGGTGGGGACTGTTGCTGTGATGCAGGAACTGACGCATCATGGCGGAGAGCTGGCCCAACGCTGTGCCTGTTGTGCGATTTGCTTTCACTGCTGGGCAACCAACGTCGGAAGATCCGCGATGCTTGGCAGGGGCACCGTGGCGGGATCCAGGGCTGGATCCAACTGTAGCAGCTGGGTAGTGGATCCGCCGGACCACCGCAAGCGATGATAGTTAAGCCACGCCAGGGAACGGAATCTAAGTAGCCCCCGGTCTTCACCAGAGCCCGCCGCAAAGCAGGATGGACTTGCTGCAGCGTGAGGCTCCCAGGTTGTCCCCCTTGACGTGACTTGCTTGTGGTGGCGGCCGAGGTGCAGCGAGGTACAGAAGCTAGTCCGGGAATCATAGTCCCTGGGCAGGCAGAAGGTCAGGGCAGGCGGGAATGGTTCGTGGTCGTGGACAGGCAAGAAGGTCAGGCAGGCGGCAGAGGTTCGGAGTCAGGGAAAAAGTAGCAAGAGGTCTGGTACACGGTAGGGGGAGAACACACTTAGGGAACGCTTTAGCTAAGGCACGAGGCAACATAAAATCCAGCAGGGAAGTGACGTGGGTGCAAAACTTATATAGGGACAGCGCCCGGCAATTACCCAATTACCGTCGCACTGTCCTTTTACATGTACGTGAATGCGCGCGAGCACGCGCATTCCGGCCGGCAGGGGACGAGGACCGGATGGGAGCGAGGCCAGGTGAGTGGATGGGACGGGTGGCGCCACGACCGGCAGTGCGGTCCGCGGGGCCCCCCGTCCCCGCCGGGGACCCGCCGCGAGGAACGCGGGTGCGACCACAGTCCGAACCACGGACCGCGGCGCAACCCGTTACAGCAGGTTTGAGGGTCATGCTGTGGTACAGGACAGGTATAGTCGATGTTCAGTTCAACTAAAATGGTGGTTCAAAGATTCCTTTTTCCGGCACTTTTTAATCTGTGGTTCAGACAGGTATAAGGGTCATGCTTCGGTCCAGGACAGGCATAGTCAATTCCAGTTCAACTAAAATGGTGGTTCAAAAGACTCCTTTTTCCGGCACTTTTTAATCTGTGGGTCAGACAGGTTTAATGGTCATATTGCGGTCCAGGACAGGTATAGTCAATGTCCAGTTCAACTAAAATGGTGGTTAAAACACTCCTTTATCCGGCACTTTTTTAATCTGTGTGTCAGACAGGTTTAAGGGTCCTGCGCAAATTCCAGGAAAAGGATAGTCAATGTCCAGGTCAAGTAAAATGGTGGTTCAAATAATACAGCTTCTGGGCACTTTTTAATTTGTTGGTCATGCAGGTTTAAGGGCATGCTGTGGTAAAAAAAAAAAAAGGGATAGGAATGGTCCCGTGACTTTTTTCTGTGACTTTTATAACCTAATTGTTCTTGCCTAAGATGTAGCACGTATCCAGTTTACTGTTGTGGATGTTTTAATTTCGAGCTTCTCCAGCCCTGTTTGGGGGGTAAGAATGAAGGTGAGTTCCTCTCCCATAAAACTTTAATGGTCATCGGCGATAATCTGTTATCGACTATCGCATAATTGCCGATATCGACTATTGAATCGATAATGATAGTTGACACAATCGCTTATCACTAGTCAGCATCTCAAAAACCTAAGTTAGCATGCTCAGTATAGGGGATCAAAGGAGAATGATGACAGGGACTGACATAACCAGCACGTGTGCAATAGGCTACATGAAGGGCTAACCTCCATATTGTGTAAGGGCACAATAGTATTAAATAAGTAAACCAACTGAGCACTCAGGTAAACCTATATCAAACAAGAAAAACAGAGCCTTATGCAAGCCATTTGCTTGCTTAAAAAGGCTCTGTTAGGAGTCAAAACATCGCCTGTGGATATGGAATAAAGTTCCACTTTTTTACTTTTTTCCAAACTTTTGTGAGTGCGGAAAGCCTTCTGGGAAAAACGGTTAAGGACCAGGGGTTTCAGTAAGGAGACGTGAAACGAGTTGGGGATTCTCATGGTAGGAGGGAGCCGGAGTTTGTAGGAGACCGGATTAATGCGGCTGATAACCTCAAAGGGTCCCAGGAAAGGGGCCCCGTTTGTGGGAAGGGATCTTAAGGCGGACAAAATCGGCCCAGGCCAACCCTTTTCCCCCTGGGGGGAAAAAGGAGGAGGGAAAATTTTTTTTTATGCTTTAGCCTTTTTTTCGCTCGGGAAACAGGGGGCGGGTTTAGGGTTTTGGGACCCGAAGGTCTTTTTGTCCCCGGACCGGGGGGTCCGCCGCCCGGAATCAGAAAGGGGAAGCCAGAGGGAGAGGGGGCGGGGATGAGGCCCTAAAAAGATGTAGAAGGGGGGAAACCCCGGGGGACTTTGAATTAGGGAAATAATAAGGGGAACTCAAGCCCCTGGGAGCAATTTTGGGAAATCTTTGAGTGCGAAAAAAGTGGGTAGGTAACCCTCCCAAAATGGGGTTTACCCCCTCCATGGCCGTTTGTTGAGGGTGGTAAGCCAAAGAAAGGGCGAGCTTCCAACCCCCAAATTGGGCACACGGGTCGCCAAAAAACCCGGAGCCCAAAATGGACTCCCCGGCCGAGATGATTTTCGAGGGAGTCCCCTGCGACGGGAAAAAATGAAAAAAGAATAGCTCGAGGGGGAAAAACAGTGGGAGGCCCGGCAACAGACAAAATGCGCCATCTTGGAGAAACCAAACAGTGATCACCCCAAATAATTTGGGATTGCCAGAGAAAAGGGGGGGAGATCGGTTATAAAAACCTTGAAATGTTGGTCCCTGGTTTGGGGTTGGGGTTTGGGGAATGGTGTTTGGGAGGCCGCCGGGTTGTGAGAGGCGTCTTGTTGCGGGCAAGGAAAATTACCCAAAATGAAGAAGTTTCCCTTTAAACCCTCTCAAGTCCGGCCCCCAAAAGAAACCCGGGGTATAGGGGGGAAAAAGTTTTCGGGCGGGGATGAGGCCACCAATGACCGTGTCCCCCCTTTAAAATAGGGTTTCGGTGGGAAGCGCAATAGGGCTTTCCCGAAGGGGGGCCCTTTCCGGGGGTCAACTGGAGCTGCCCAGATAAGCGTTCTGGGGGGAATAATGTGTTCCCGGAAATTGTGTCTTTTTCCCCCCCAGTCGGAGGGGCCCGGGGAGAGCGTGGGTCCCCACAAAATTTTCTTGCAAAGGGGGAAGTGGGTTGGAAATTGAAGGGGGAAAAAAAGGGGCGCCCCTAGCCTGGCGTGGGTTAAGGGCGCTGGCCGTCTGGAGATATTGGAGGTTCTTAGGGTGCGGATGGGGTTTAAAGAGACCCCCCCAGCAATAATGCCATTCCCCCAAGGCCCGTTTTTTGGCCCCCGGGGGGGGGGGGGAGTTTCCCGGGCGCCAATCGTGTAATTCCCCCGGGAAAGGAAGTCTTGGGGAAAAAAAGCCAACGTTTAATTTTAACCCCTGGGCCCTTTTTTTCTAAGAATTTCTCCCCTCCCACAGAAGAGGCATCCCCTTCCAACGTGAAGGGGTTTTTCGGGATCCCGGGCGCGAAAGGGTTGATGCCGTTTAGAAGGCGGAAATTGAGCTTCGATAAAAGCCCCTTTTTGGCTTTGATGGGCCCGTGCGTTGGTTAGATGTTTCTTGGTAAGGGCCCCCTTTTTAGGAGCCATGCATTGAGAAGTGGGGGAAAGAATTGGCCCGGGAGTAGTTTTTAAAAAGCCCCGGGAAACGTGTATTGCCCCCAGAAAATGGAAAGTGGCCCCGTTTAAAACGGCTGCAGTTTCGCTGGGTCCCCTTCCCTAGGCCTTGGTGAAATGACGAACCCCGAAAGGGAGGTAGTTGATGGGAAAAGGCACCCTTTCCCAGTTGGAAAACAAAATGGGTTTTTTCCGGAGAGTTAACACCCCCGGGGGACATGGCTGCGGGGGGTCTGAGGTCAGGAGAGAAACCCCAAATGTCATCAAGGTAAACCCCCAGCAATGTAAGGGGAGGCTTAAAGATCATTCACGAGTCCGGAAGCGGAGGTGAACACAGTCCAAAGGGGAAACCCCAGGTACCAAAGGCCCATCCCTGGTGTTGAAGGCGCTCCATTCATCGCCTTGCGGATTCGGACCAAGTTGACCCCCTCCAAACCCAATTGGAAAGACTTGGGCCCTGCAGACGGTCAAAAAGTTCTGGATCAAGGGCAATGGGTAGGGTTTTTCACTGTGTCTTTTTCAGACCCCGGTAGTCATCAGGGCCGTAAGAAAACCGTCCTTTTTTTTTAGAAAAAAAACCCGACCTGCGGGAGACGAGGATTTTTCGGATGAAAACCCCCTTCCGGGGATTTCCCGGATGTACTCAGACATGGTTTGTGTTAGGAACTGATAATGGGTAGACTCTGCCCGAGGAGGACTGGTACCGGCAAAAGTCGAACGGGCAATCGTATGGACGATGCGGAGGAAGACTCTCGGCTTGTCTCCGGAAAACACATCGGCGTACTCAGATACTCGGGCGGTACCCCGGGCAGTGGCTCATGAAGGGTCGAGCGGGAGCAGGAAAGCACCGGGCGAGGTGCCACCAAACAACGCCCCCGACAGTTGGGACCCCAACGAGTCACTTCTCCAGATGTCCAGTCAAGGGTAGGAGAGTGGAGCTGCAGCCATGGGAGTCCGAGGAGGACCGCTGATGAGGAGCGAGGCAACACGTCGCAGGAGATTTCTTCTTTATGCAGCGCCCCCACGTGGAGGGACAGTGGCTTGGTGACAAACTGGATTATGTCGCTAAGCAGCTCCCCGCTGACGGACGAGATGACGAGCGTTTTTTCCAAGCGGACCACTGGGAGCCGATACTGCTTCACTAGAGACTGGTGGATGATGTTCCCGGCCGAGCCCGGATCCAGAAACCCCGGAACCTGGAACGAAGTACCAGCCTCAGACACGACCTGCACTGGCATCAACAGGCATGGAGAGGAGGATTTTTCACCTAGGAAGCCTCTCCCAAGATCCTAGGTTCGGGAGTTTCCCGCAGGCTTGGGATGCTTGGGACAACTCCTCCGAAAATGCTCTGGGCTGCCACAGTAGAGGCACAAGTTCCTTTGCCGACGCTGGGCCAACTCTTGCTCGGAGAGGCGAACCCGATCGATCTGCGTGGGTGTTGGTGACTGTGGCGCAGGAGGCCTCTGGAACACCGGTGCCAGGCGAGGAAACCGGCGAAGTTGGGCTAGCTGACGCTTTGCGAAGCCCCTCTTCCCGCTAAATTTGAAGGCACATCAATGCGGGTGGCCAAGCGGATAAGTCATGAGGGAAGATGGGATGTCCCTTGCGGCCCAAAAAGTCCTTAACCCGACTTGAGAGCCCTTTCTTGAAAGTAGCACAAGAGTGGCCTCGTTCCATGATAGTTTTAGAGGCTAAGTGCGGAATCGCACGGTAGTCTCCCAGGACAAATCCCCCGGCGTAGGTGTAGGAGGCTGTCTGGGGAAGATGCAAAGCTGTTTCCCCGAATAGTTGCGGAACTCACAGAGGAATGAGTGTAGGTCGCCGTTACGGATCATTCCTGTCCACAGAGGTGTGCCCATGCAGGGCTTCGGAAGTAGATACCAGAAAGCCACCTTCGCATGTTCGGACGGGAATTTGGTTCGGCCATCATTCCACTGAAAGGGGAACACGGGGTTGATGAAAGCGAAGTTCTGGGTTCGTTAACTTAAGGGAGCACAGCCGAAACTTGGGACCCCCAAAAAGAGCCACAGGAACCGTTGAGGCAGGAAAACCACGGAGATGGCGGAGGTTGCTGCTGCTGAACGGTGATGAGCTGCTGCACCATGGGGGAGAGTTGTCGAGCTGTGCATTGCTGCGCGATTGTTGAGATTGCTTGCCCCGACGGTGGTGATGTTGGCAAACGCTCAGCAAGGGCCCCCTTGGGGGATCCATGGCCGATCCACTGTAACGGACTGGAAAGTGGACGCTGGACCTTGCAGGCAATGGTGGAAGTCCACACCAGGGTGGGAATCTAAGTAGTCCCAGTTTAAACAGAGCCCGCCGCAAAGCGGGAGGGGCCCTTTCTGCGGCGGGAGTCTACCAGGTCGTTTCCCACGGCGGGACTTGCCTGCGGTGGTGGCCAAGGGTAGGCGTGGTACAGATTCGTTAGGCAGGCTCGTAGTCGGGGACAGGCAGGAGGTCAGGACGGGCGGCTCTGATTCGTAAACGTGGACAGGCAGAAGGTCAGGGCTGGCGGCAAGATTTGTGGACGGTAAATGTAGGCGGATGGTTCGGTACACGGTAGGCTAGACAGACAAGACTTAGGGAATGTTTTCTCCAGAGGTTTTAACATAAGGATCCCGGAGGGCGGTTTAGAAAAAGGGGAGGACTTAAATAGGGACAGTTTCCCGGGGGAAATGGGCCAATTTCCGGAAACTGTCCTTTTTTAAAATTTTTATGGGGGGGCGCCCCCCTAGGGGGCCCCGGGGCCCGTGAGACGGGGGAGGGGGCCCGGGCCCGGAGGATCTTTGGCCGGGTTTAAATGAGTGGGGAAACCCGAGCAGTGGGGTGAGGGGGAACCCCCAACCCAAGGTGGGGTGGGGGGCCCCTCCAGTCGGGGGACGGGTGCGCCCCCTACCCGGGGGAGAGGGTCCAGGAGCATGTTTACGAAGGGAAAGGGGGGGACCCCCCAAAAGGCAGGCAGGGCCCCGATATAGGAAAGGGAGGGAAATATGTAGGTAAAAGGGGGGGGGAAATATAATTTGAGCAGGGCCCCGTATTAGGTTTGGCAGGGGTAAAATAAGCAGGAAAGGGGCCCGTATTAACAGGGGGCCCGTATTAGGAAAAGGGAGGGGGCCCCTTCTTGGCAGGCAGGGATTATGGGCGGGGAAAGGGGCCCTTTATGGCAGGAAGGGGCCACTTTTGGCAGGGAGGCCCGTATATTTTGGGAGGCAGGGCCCCCTTATAGGTTTGAAAAGGGGGGGTTTTTAGGGAGGGGAGGGCCACTTTTAGGTAGGTTTGGGGCAGTTTAAAAGGCAGGGGCCCGTAAATAGGCAGGAAAAGGGCCCCCTTATAGGTTTGGGAGGGCCCCTTATAGGCAGGCAGGGGGCTTATAGGTCAGGGAGGGCCGGGAAAATTTGCCTCAGGGAAACTTTTAGGGAGGCAGGGACGTATAAAGCCCGGCAGGGCCATTAAAGGCAGGCAAGGAAAGTTTTATAACCAGGCAGGGCCACTTTAGGCAGGGAGGGCGTTGAGCCCGGCAGGCCAACTTATTTGGAGGGGTTTCCCCGGGGATATAAAACCAGACAGGGCCCCTTTTAGGGAAGCAGGGACAGTATGTAGCCAGGCAGGGCCCCTTTAGGGAGACAGGGGCCCGTTTAAAAGGGGGGCAGGTCCCGTATAAATTTCAAGGGAGGGCCCCTTATAGGGAAAAGGGGCCCGTATATTGCCAACAGGGCCAAATTTTTAAAGGGAGGGAAAGGGCAGTTAAAAATAGCCAAAGGAGGGACAGTATAAAGGGGCCAAAAGGGAGGGGTCATAATAAACCCGGCAGGGGCCCCTTATAAGGGGAGGGAAGACAGTAAAATAGCCAGGCAGGGCCAAATTAAAAGGGAGGGGGAAAATTTATTAGCCAAAGGCCAAGGGGCCCCTTTTTTAGGAGGGGGGCCGAAAATTGCCCGGGGAGGTTTCCGTAAAATAAACCAGAAGGGCCAATTTGGAGGGGGGGCCGGTGCCGGGGGCCTTTGGAAACAGTTTAATTGGGGGGCCTTTTTTGCAGGAGGGGGTTATGGGAGACCCGGGGCCCGAATAGCCCAATTTTACAGGGACAGTATATACCCATTGGGTGGGGCCATTATAGGGAGGCAGGGGGCCCGTATATACCGGCAGGGCCCTTATAGGAAAGGGAAGGGGCAGTAATTTGCCCGGCAGGGCCAATTTTGGCAGGGGAAAGGGGCAGTATGGGAGCCAGGAAAGGGGGCTTATGGCAGGCAGGGGAATGTTCCCGGCAGGGGCCCCTTATAGGGAGAAGGGCCAGTAAATTGCCCGGAGGGCCACTTATAGGCAGGGGGAAAAGGAAAAGTAAAATTTTCCAGGCAGGGCCATATTTGCCCGGCAGGTCCAGTTATAAGGGCCCAAAGGGGGCCCCTTATAGGAAGGCAGGGGGGGTAAAGTACCAGGAGGGCCCCCTTTAAAAGGCAAAGGGGGCCCTTTATTTCCAAAAGGTCCAGTATATTTCCGGTAAGGGCCACTTATTTGGCAGACGGGGCCAGTATATTGGCCAAGCAAGGCCACTTATAGCACCCCAAAGGACCAATTATATACCAGGCAGGACAGTATATAGCCAGGCAGGGCCACTTATAGGCAGGCAGGGTCGATATATAGCCGGGGTAGACAGTATATAGCGCCAGGGGGACAGTATATAGCCAGCAAGCCACTTATAGGCAAGCAGGGACAGAATATAGCCAAGCAGGGACAGAATATAGCCAGGCAGGGCCACTTATAGGCAGGCAGGGTCAGTATATAGCCAGGCAGGGCCACTTATAGGCAGACAGGGACAGTAAGTAGTTTAAAAAAATAAAAATAATACTCACCTGGTTTCCCTCTTCTTCTCCTGCTCCGGGGCGGCCGCTGGCTTCCTGGTACAGGCCGCTAGCAGGCGCGCGATGACATCATCACATCGCGCAACCGCTCCGCGGCCTCCTGGGAGCTGAACGGCTGGGATCAGAAGATCCCGGCTGTTCTGCCTCGGCCGCTGCTTGCACTGCACGGTGCAGGCGGCGGCCGTGATGGCTGGGTCTGTGACCCGGCCATGCAGCCGTGTGGTGAGGGGTACCTGTCGGCCCCCTGGCACAGGGGTCCGGTCGCAGATGATACCATTACGGCCCCTGTACGTGCGCCACAAACCGGCACCGGGACTCGAGGCTCGCCGGGTGGAAACACCAGCCCCCTCGGCGGGCGATCCGAGCCGGCGCTGTGGCCTGGACCCCAGCGGCCCAACGGGCAAATGCCCGGTTTGCCCTATGGGCAGTCCGGGCCTGGATGTGAAAGATAATACTACATTGTAAATGTAGTCATATATTTCCAGGAGGAATAATGGAGGATTAACACAATGCAGAGTTTTAAGAAAGGGTTCTAAAAGTTTTGTACAGCCTGTAATCACTGATGACATTTGGCTGAGCATGACATGACGTTGGCTTGTAGGAAAGGACTTTCCTGCACTTTCTACTTAACATCCTCTTCAGAGATATGACCCACTGACCTTGCTTTCTTGTTGTGTTCCTCATACAGAATGCATTTTTTCCTTTATATCTGCAGTTTACACAAGCTCAGTGAAATATCAGCTTTGAAAAGAAGAACATACTAATCTAAAGTAGAACACTGTGTTCTTTCTTCACTGCATGTCATGGACCTGACCGAAACAATATTAAACCATACAAATACAATTTAGAGGCTGAATAGTTATACAATGTAAATATGATTATATTGATTTGATCCTATTAACCAGCTGATGTGGTACTGCTGAAAGCCTTTTGATAGCTCACTAGCTAGAAACAAGGAGAATTTCCTACTAAAAATTTTAGTTTTTATGGGGTTTTTATTTATGAAATCATGTTTTTCTTTACTACATGTGTTTATATTGTCAGTATTCAGGCACCAGTTTAAGGCCATGTCTACACAGCTTAAGTTAAAATGACATCACAGTTTTGTCACAAGTTTCCGCAAAAAACCTCGGTCGGTTTTGGGATTTCGTCCGGCCCAGTACATAGAAGTGTACTGGAATCAGAGGGAAGATAGAACAAGTTCTATACTCTGGTGGAGGCCAGCAGTTAAGAAAGCCAACAGTAGAAAATCCGTGCGGTGTAGACTGCAGCTCGGATTTTCTATTGTGGTCTATGGGGCACTGGTTACAGTCATATTCTCAGAGGATTCTAAATACTGCTGTGTAGATATAGCCTAAAACAAATGTTATTAAGGGATAACTATTATGGTAGTGATACAATTTGACCAAAAATCACAACACTTTGTTAAATAGCATCTGCAAGTTTCTTTACTGACAAAAAACACATTGACATTACCAAGCATTCGAAAACCATGCCATTTTATGTTAAACCACAAGTCGGCTGCTACAGAAGTTCCTCCCTTTAGATGTTTGAAATTAAAATGGACGTTTTAATCAAGTTTGGTCTGGTTGCTCGGACGAAGCTGGCTATATACTACTTGTAATTGTCCCTTTAGATGATCTATGTTTTCTAAATTAGGTAAAAAAAAGTATGTTGATTTAAAATGTTGCATTATCCTCTTCCTGGCATTTAAAATACAGTAACTGCACATCATGGTCAAGAAGGGGTTCCCACAAATTGCCATACATTTATGACAAGGTAATCCTACAGGCTCAGAAACTGTTACAAGTTACAGCGGATGACCTGCCAGAAAACTAGCTTTTTTAACCCTTAGATGTTGGGGTCAATAGCAACTGCACATCTTAAAGGGGTTGTCTCGCTACAAAGAATAGCTTTCAAAATGTAGGGAACACTAAATGAAGATGTTTTCCAAATATATTGTGTTGTTCATCTTTTTCTGTTAAGGATCTACAAGTGATTTTATCACCTTCTGTGCTCTCTCTGGTTCCCCAAGTGACTGACCTGTGTACTCTTTATCCCCTGCTGTTTGTTCTATCTGATAGCAGGGAGTGATGTCATCATACAGGTAGTGGCCAGCAGTGTGAAAGCTTGTGTGTTATCGGATCTTTCAGACAAAAGACAGTAATTACTCTACTGTTTACATTAGCTCAGCAGCTTCTCTGGACCTCAGAGAAGGTACAGAGAAGTCTGAATACAAGCAGCTCATATGCTAATTACAGACAGCTTGACCAGGAAGTGACAGAGCCAAGCAGCATTATTTCATTAATGCATCCTATGAAACTTTGAGGTGAGACAACCCCTTTAAGGGTTTAACAGAGGGAATGGGCTAGCTCTGTCCTCCATCGACAGCATGCTTAGAGATCGTGGGGTACAATGGGTTGCCATGACAGCTGGGATAGGGTCTGGCAGACTTATGGACAGTTGGCATAATACATTGAAGTAAGTCAATTACTGAAATGTTTTATAACAGCAATCAAGAAATCTAGTCCCATATTGGGAAAAAATAAAAATATTAGTAAATAAAAAAGGAAAAAGGAAAAAAATAAAAAAAAATAAAGTACAATTGACTTTTACCATTACAAATGGCAATCACTCAAGAAAAAAATGAAAATATATACATAGAATATACAATATTGGTACTGTCGCATCTGTAATGACCTTGGCTATAAAACAGTCATTTAATATAACGCGCACAATTAACATTACAAAAAAAATATTGCCAGAATTGCATTTTTTTTAATCACACTGCACAAAAACTGGAATAAAAATGAATTAAAAAAAACACAAGAAACCCAAAATAATACCAATAAAATCAGCAACTAATCCGGGAAAAACTGCATCCACATTTAAATAAAAAAGTTACAGCTATTAGAATATGCTACGATTAGGGGACACATGTACCCGAAATGTGTCAGCTTTACTATATGTCTGTAATCATGGATTTTAACAGAAATTAAATACAGAAAGAAGTGTTACACAAAGGAGCTGGATAACTTGAAAAAGTACTACTTTTTTTACAAATGGCTATTAGAATGTAACGATATAAACATGACTTTCTAATTGTTTCCTGGTAAAAGGAACACAGCATGTAAAAACATATAAAATTTTGGTTTTTTGAAATCAATCAACCCCAAGTCAGGGGCTAACTAGGGGGAGCAGGGGTAGCAGTTTCTACGGGGGCCCAAAGCTGAGGGGGCCCCCGGGGGAGCTGCTACCGTTCCCCTCCCCGGTAATGCCTCCTAGCCCGCCCGGGAGGAAATTAACAGTTCACGCGGCGGGCGAGAGCTGGGGGCCGGCGCAACCCCTCCGCCCGGGCCCTCCGGGCCCAGATTCAAGGCAACCTACCCGGAGGTACAGAACGGGAGCGACACTCGCTCGCCCGCTACTTCCCCCCCCCGCTCTTGGTCCGTGGGCGGGCGCGGTGACATCACAACACCGCGCCGCCCGCGCTGACGAAGGTGCGGGGAAAAGGAGGGGAAGGGGGAGCGGCGCATCGGGGGACTTGGGGCCAGGAAGAAGGGGTTTCTTATTTTACCTGCCCCCCCCCTGCCGCCTATACAGCCCCCAATGCCTGCCTTTAAAAAGCCCCCCAATCCTGCCTGCCCATCACCCCCTATATCCTCCCGTGCCTATACACCCCCCATATCCTGCCTGCCCCTATATACCCCCAATATTTTCCCCCCTTTGCCGTGCTATACAGCCCCCTAATGCCCCCGTTACGTTTTTCCCCCTTGCCCCTTTTACCCCTTTCACCCCCCCGGATAAGCCCCTTTTCCCTCCCGCCTATAAACCCCAAGGCCCCCCCCATATTGCCCCCCATAAGCCCTCCTTTTCATGCCCCCCCAGGGGGCCAAACCCCCCATATGCCTGCCTTCCTTACAGCCCCCATATGCCCGCCTTGCCTCCTATAAACCCCTAAAAGCCCCTTTTGCCTTATATACCCCCCTTATGCCTGCCTCCGTAACACCCCTTTGTTGCCTGCCTGCCCCCAACAGCCCCCCTTTTTGCCTGCCTATACAGCCCCTATATGCCCCCCCTATACAGCCCCCCATTTTTCCTCCTGCCTATACACCCCCCTTTTTGGGGTCCTCCGCCCCCCTTTTTCCTGCCCCTAAAACCCCCTTGCCTGCCTTAACACCCCCCATACCCCCGCCTGCCTTACAGCCCCTATATGCCCCTCCCCGGCCAAACCCCCTAATTCCTGCCATGCCCCCCGTGCCTATACAGCCCCTTATCCTGGCCCCCCCCCGTGCCTATACAGCCCCCCTGAAATATGCCTGCCTGCCCCCCCATTTTAAAAGCCTCCTATAAAAACCCCTTTGGCCTATACACCCCCCAAATTTTCCTGGGCCCAACCCCCATATGCCTGCCTGCCTATAAACCCCCATATCTGCCCCAAACAGCCCCCAAATGCCTGCCTAACAGCCCCCAATGCCTGCCGTAAAAACCCCCATATTCCTGCCGGGATACCCCCGCCTCCGTATACCCCCAAAGCTCCTTATACCCCCACAAACCCCCTTTACCCCCAAAGCCTGTTATTATATGGGGGCCCCCTTTTTGCTACCTAAACCCTAATTTTTATGGCCCCTATAGCCCAACCTAACCCCCTTTCCGGGCCCCAGCCCAAACCCTGCCTGCCTATATGGGCACTTATTGCTACCTAAAACCCCTTTTGGCCCCCTTACCTAAAACCCGCTGCCAAAAACCCTTATAGCCCGGGGGGGAGGTTTTGAAAAACATTTTAAATATTTGTGCTTTTGCTGGACAATGGCGGAAAATTCCAAAAATCACTTGCGAACAAAAGGGGAAATTTTAAGACTCGTCAGAGAAACGTCACCCGGGTCACAAATGAAAAACAATTTTCACTAACATGCTGCAGAGCCGGGGTCACTGCTATCTCCCTTAGCATGGGGTTAAAAACATCTAACCTGTCACTGGGGGTTTAAATAGGTTTATTAGGGGAAAATACAGCGCAAAAAGCCTGGTAATGGGGTTTTTTTAATAATTTTTCATGTTGGTGGGGGTTTTAAAAAGTCCCCCGCAAGTTGTAAACTTGTAAAATTTACCATATAGGGCACAAATTTATAATTATTATTATTAAACAGTATAGGTCTTTTAGTGTACTGATCAGTAATAGTGTCGGGGTAATTAATCATCACTATTACGTGGTAAATTTGTGTTGTGGTTCTGGTGGATACAACATGGTCCTTATGTAATAGTCGTTTATTGGTAATGTTGAAGCATGGTATAGTGGGATTTGATGGGTACAGTATATGGTGAGAGGTATGTGAGTATTTGCCCCATGTATTATCTAGCATTATCTAACAGCAGTCCTGGGTACATGGTCTTGTCAGGGTGGGGACAGGGACAGGCCTGGGTTGACCCATACCAAAATTTGCTTATGGGACCTGGCTTCTCTAGTTACGCCCCTGCACAGAGTAAAGTAAATGTAATTTTACCACACAGTAAGCACTATAAAAATAAAAATACACTACCAGGATTGCAGTCATATTTCTTCCAAATAAGAGTAATTAAAAAAAGAAATGTAATTAACCCTGAACAAAACAACACATACATACACACTCATTCCTTGAGGACATAGTTTTCCAAAAAGAAGTCTTTACAGTGTATAAAGTTTCCGTGCCTTTAAAGGTGTTCCTTCAACCTTAAATGGGACCTTAAAAAAATCCTAAAAAAATGAAGACCCCAAATTCTAGTGTACTGAGTCAAATAGCACACTAAGGGCCCATTTGGGATGTTTCTAAAACAGCAGAATTAGGGGAGTCAATCTTAGGTTATATTTCACTGTTAAGATCTACTGTGTTCCAGTAAAAAAATTATTAAAATTGAAAATCTGCAAAAAAGGCAAATTTTTAAATTTCACCTCCGCTTTAATTCCTGCAAAACACCTAAAGCAGCATCAGAAATGAACTGGTCTCTAAATAAATCTGTTATGCAAATGTTATTGAAAAAATTTTAATAAACAATGCCAACATAAAACAGACATAAAGCAAATGCTAATTTTGTGTTGTATAGCTATCTGTCCTTAATGTAGAAATGTTAAAATTTTTAAAATATTTTTCCAAATGTTCTAAAAATGTTTGATATTTTTCACAAATAAACAAAGACTGCACTGACCATAATTTATCACTAAGTTAGAGCACAATGTGTCATGTAAAAAAACTGTCTCAAAATCATATGAATTTGTGAAAGCATTAAATAGTTATTGCCACTTAAATTGACACATGTCAGATTTGCAAAATGGGGCTCTGTCATAATGACCAAAACTAGCTGTGGCAGTAAGGGGTCAAAAAGCGCTGTCAGTTCCACTTTTCCCAAAAGCAGTTCACTGAAGTATTATTTGTTTATTCTGTTTCTGTCTCCATTGGAGGAACACAAAAATAGGCACCATTCACACACATCTGTATTTTTACCAGTACTTTGCATCAGTATTTGTGGGCAAACACTTCTTCTGTGTTTTGAAACCACTCCTGGTTTTGGCATAGAAAAACTGATGCAAAATACTGACCTTGGAAAGAAATGGAAATGTGAATGAGGCCATACAATAGAAACCTCGTGGACCTGTATGGCAACAATTCATAACAGATTTATAATACAGCCATGTGCAACAGCCCATAGGCTCATATGGACTTCATAAAGGCTCATGCAGATTTTATATAGGACATATAGAGATCCAAATTTTAATGGGTGTTTCTGACAGCAGGACAATGCACATTGTCTGCGTGGCATGATGAAAAATAGAACAAAGAATCCTATTTACCTCATAGATACTGTCATTTGGACGCCGCAGCCGTCCCACTGACCCTGCAGCAGATAATAACGAGAAAGTTCTTGGCCCCATGCAAAAAGTTAAATCGGGCCTCCCAACTATTATGTGCTAATTATAATACTGGTGTCTTCCTATGTGGTAGGAGGGCTTTTGGTCCCCCTTAGGCCACAGGGATCGGTAGCAACTGCTACCACTGCACCCCTTATATCTACGCCCCTGACCGGTAGTAGAGTTGAACATTTATCATTCACATGATAGATGCAGCCAATCGCAGGCCACAACTGTCATGTGCACATGACAGTTGTGGGAATCCTAGACAGTAGTAGTTATGGATTTTGATATTGCTGCTGACTGCATCTTTGAAGTGCCCAAAAGTTATGTGCTGCATTTTTTTAGGGTTGAGCCAATTGTACGAAGAATACGCGTTCCTCCGTAAAACCCCATTTCATAGATATTCCACAGAAAAATATTATTTCTAATCCTAGTTGTTGTTGCAAATGTATAAGGAGAATTCCAAGGCGAAGAAAACTGTTGACTTGTTTCAGAGTTCTTCTATAAGACCACATATCAAAGATAATTCCAAAGAAACAATTCATTCTATCCTAGTTGGTTGTTGCAAAGTAAAGGATTTAAGCAAGAACACGTTGATTTGTTCATAGTTATAAGGACGAAAAAAACAACTGCCATCAGTCCAAGCACGGGGGGAAACATGTGGGTAGGAGAGAGAAACAAGGACTTAAACCCAGCTCTCCACTGTTAATGCCCCTGGAACCCCACAAGGCAAGAACCATCCTGCTCCATATAGAACCTATATCTGACGCCCAACTGCCACCACCTGATCCAGAATTTTTCCTTAGCTACTTACACATTTAATATCTTTAGTTTCCAGGTAGGTATCTAAGCCTTTCCTTGAAACTCTCTACATTTTCCTGCTGTACCACTATTCAGAAGGCTATTCCACTGATTCACAGTTCTTACATGAAGAACGCACGCACCTCAGGAAGATTTTATCCTTTTTTCTCTAGTCCTAAGGGAATGTCCCTTGACTTTTGAGGGGGCTTCACTTAAATAATTTTCCCCATACTTGTTGTAGGACCAATTTATTTATTATATAAATTAATCATTCCCCAACGAATCCGTCTTTTTCTCAGCACAAAATAATTCAATTCTACTAAACCTCTCCTCATAACTAAATGCTCCAGTCCCTTTATACAGTATCCTTTCGCTTCTATTGGTATCTCTCTAGCTCTATTACATACTCTAGTAAACTGGACCCAGAACTGAACACATATCAAGTGAGGTCAGCAGCAATGCTTTGTACAGCGTAGAATGACATACTTGTCCCTCGAGTCCAAGCCTCTTTTTAATACACGCCAAATATCTACAGTCCTTAGAGGCAGCTGATTAACTGCATTGCTGTTTTGTAATCTATGATCTACAAGAACACCGATATCTTTCTCAACAACGAGTTCTCCAAGTTTTTCTCCCCCTAGAACATATGAAAGCCAGTAGATTTTCTACCCACGATGCAGAAGCCTAACAATTATCCACATTGAAACCCCATTTTGCCATGTGGGAATCCCAAGCACTCAGTGTGTCCACCTGCATGCAATTTTAAGTCAGCATCTACCATATATGCACCTACCTTCTTCATAGCTTGGTGATCATCTGCACAAATTCGAAACCGTCTAGTGATATCCTCCACTATATCGTTAATAAATACATTAAATAATAGGACCCAATACTGCGAGCCCTGCGACAACGAGCCCAACTCTCAACCGGGACCACACCGAGTAGAATTCATTTACCATCAACTCTCTGAGTACGATCTACCAGCATCCATTTTTTAATCAATTACACACAGTTATCACTAAGCCCATATGTTATTCTAGTTTACCTAACAAGAACCATATGCGGGACCATGTCAAACGCCTTTGAGCAAAGTCTAAAACACAATATCCACAGCTGTCCCCCTCTATCCAGACTTCTACTCCACCTCTTCAAAAAGAAAGGAAATCATATAGGTCAGAACATCTATCTGTCCTTGAGTAAATCCATGCTGGCAAACACAATAAATTGTGTTTATCAACATACTCCAGTAGTATATCCCTTATGAATCGTTCAAACATTTTTTCCCCACACAGATGTTTAAACTTACAAGGTCTATAATTCCTGAGGGCAAGACGTATGAACCTTTTTTGAAGATGGGAACTACATTTGGAGCCTTGCCCATTCTCCTGGTACAATAACCAGTCACCAGGAAATCTCAATATCATGTAAACAGGGCTACACCATAACGAGCTGAGCTCTTTAAGAACTAGTGGATGAATGCCATCAGGGCCTTGGAGCCTTGTTCCACAATCAGTTTATTTAACATGGCTTGACTTTTTCCTACACTGAGCCAATTATATAGCATGATGTATAACATACTGGCACCACCTACATCGTGCACTTTGGCCCACCCCCATCAACTACTATTCCATTGATAGTATATACTGACTGAAGAACCGATTTAGTACCTCTGCCTTCTCTTGGTCACCAAGTGACGCACTACAGCTCCCCATCACAGGCTTTTAAGGTCCTACATGCTCTGACTTTGTCTTTTTGCATTATAGGTGCTTAGAGAATGTTATTGGTTAAGTCTTGCTGTCCATGGCCACCTGCCTATTCATTTTGAATTTTAGCTGCTTTATCACTTTTTTACAGATTTATTAAGCTCTGCTGTAATTTCAAATGCTGATGCCTGAGCCCTCTACTTATACTTTTTAAATGCCCTTTTTTTATGTTTATTGCCCTCTTAACAGAAGTAGAAGCCAGTTGGTTTTTTAGTTTTATCAGAGCCTATACTTTTTAACCAATAGAATATATTTATTGCAATAAATTTACCCAAAGTAATATTTACAGCTCCTCCCAATTGGCTTCTATACACTATTTTTGCTAATAGGCTGCTCCCAGTCTAGTCCCTGTCTTGCGTCCCTCAATAGAGGAAAATTTGCCCTATTAAAATTAAAGAATTTTACCTTCCCACTCTGTTTTTCTTTTTTCCATTTTACTCTAAAATAAATTTATATTGTGTCACTGTTACCTAAAATTCAGAAACCGTGACCGTATTGTGCCGACGAAAGTTCTGCTTTTTAGAAATGACCAAACCAATAGAGCATCACTTCTAGTGGTGTTCCTCCACAAACTGCCACATAAAAAGTATCCTCAAGCAGAATTGAGGAACGTCCCTTCCTTTTTCAGTCGATGCTGAACTGAACCCCAGTCAATGCCTGGGATAATTGGAAGTCACACCCTATATTATCACTGTAAACTTCCTGTGTTGCCCGCACCCCATTTTTGATATGGCAATCTGTTCTTCAATCTCCTCATGATTGTATCGGGGGGTCTATAGATTACACCAAACGATAATAATTTCTGCATTAAGCCCACCTTTATTTCCACCACAATGTTTTCCGCAACAATAGGATACTCTGCCCTGTAATTACCTCTTTCACAGTTTGCCTTCAAATCAGCCTCCTTACATATAGACACACTCCTCCTCCCCATCCTTTCCTCTGTCCTTTCCTAAATATAATTAAAACCTTGCTGAAGATGACCGCCCAAATCAAGCGAGATCCAGCCATGTTACAGAATACCATAAACCACTCAATCACTCTCTCCTACAATCTATCCGACTCAATATCCCCCCCCAATTTGGGTAGCAGAACTTCTAAGCATTTGGTGAATAACATTTTAAGTTCCCTTCCAGTTTTACCACTTTCACGACAACGTTTTGGGATGTGGTATCGAACATTTCTTTAAACGCGCATGGATCATACATTACCCTATCATACACACATTGGAATTAAACTTGACCATGTTTTCAGATGGCGCATTCGATTAAACATCTCACCTTCGTAGATGGCAAGGATTATACATTACACTTTTAGATGATGGCGGGATTATACATTAAACCTTTTTTAACACTGGATTTTTAAATTTAAAACATTTTAGTAGACATAAAAAGATTACTAAAAAAGGGGGTACCTAACCCAAATCGGTTTTTCAACCATGATCTCCTTACCCCAGGGTTTTCTCCACCTCCCCCTTTCCCCTTTCTCCACCCGGGATATACCCCCTGCCCACTCTCTACCTATCTACCCCTTCATTTTCTATATTGTCCCCCCCTCCTCACCCTATTTAAATCCCCGCACCCCCTTCTAAATTCTTTCCCCCACAAGAAACCCCCCCTCCATTCGGGTGAAATTTTAACTTATAAAAGTTGTCCCCCCAATAAAATCACCCCCTCAAAAACCCAAACCCCTCTGTCCTACCCAAACATCAGCCATGCTTTTAAACCCCAACTCCCTTTCCTTTCCTGATATGCATGGGCACCGCAGTTTCGGGAAACACAACCGGAGCCTTCCCTTACTTTTAGCCTATTTTCTTAAAATTTTTCTTAGGGGGCCCCCCCCTACCGTGATCTGTCTTTGGGTTTCCAACGGGGGGGGGGACACAACACGGGGCCCCATCGCCAGCCCCCCCAGTAATTTATCCACCCGTCCACCCCCACCGAACCTGGCCCCGGGGCGCAAAACCATTCGGTTGAGGTGGTCCTGGCACAAATTATTCACCTTTCCTATTATAGAATCCCCCAAAAACTACTAACTGTCTTTTTTTACCTGCATTCCCACCCCCACTAAGATGGCTCTCTTCCCCGGTCTAGAAAGCATGTCCCTAGGGGTCCAATTCTGAGACTGATTTCCCCACTTTTCACCCAACTTGGCAAATTTTCTAGGAATCTCAGGAGAGAAGGGCCTTCCTTTTTTTGTACCCTAGGTCCCCCTGTCTACTTAACCCCCCCCTACACGGCCCTCCGCGATCCAAACTCCACCCCCACATTTTCCCCTAAAAAGTTTTTTCTCCAAGAGTGCAAACTCTTCTTCATTGTCAATGCCCATGTCCATTTTGCTCCTCATCAAAATGGGACTACAGAAGCAAAATCCCCATCTCCACAGCGAATTTACCCGGCCTCTTTCTCCATATGATACATATGGCAGATTGGGCCCCGGTGTCAAGTTCTTCCAAAAATCACATTTCAAGATATCCATAGAAACAATTCTGTTTTTAATCCTATTTGCCATTTGGAATTTATATGGATTTAAGAACACTTGTGATTTGCTCTCTTTGGATTACAGTTTTTTAATAAAAGACTGTGAACAAATCTTAACCTTTTAATATTTATCTTTTTGAAATGGAAGAAGTAGAGGTGATAGGCGATCAAGGTGGGGTGTAGGTTGTGAAGCTAAGGGTACACGACTAGACACTCCTTTCAGTGCTCCCGACAACACAGAAGCCAGCACATTGTCAGTCGCAGGACCGTCAGGCCTGCCATCGCTTGGTCGATTCCCTGTGAATCTCAGAACTGAAGAGAGTCGCCAATCTGTTCTTCAGTGGTTGACACAACCTGCATCCAGCGGTTTACCTCCTTGTTCCTCAAAAGTCACGGGCCACAAATTTTGTCATCATCATTGTCACCCACCCATCCAACCTGAAGAAAACACAGTCCAAATGTCACCCAATATACAGATCGCTCCAGATAATCCATATTCTGAAGAGCTCTTTGATGACACAATGCAGTTGGGGTCAGAACACATTTCAAAAGGTCAGGAGGCCAAAGAGGGTGATTTTGTCTGCTCTGACGCCCAATCGCTGATGCCCTCAGAGGAGGAGAAGGAAGATGGTCAGTCGCGAGAAATCCCGAGCGGTCAGCAATGCCTCGCAGTGCCTGAGGCTTCTAGCCCACAGCTTGAGGATGTAGACTGTCAGGACGAGGAAGTCACCTGTTTATGAGATGTTTGAATGATGACATTGCGGGTCCAACTGGTCTTTCCCGCAGCAGTTGCTGCGAGCCCCATCTAGCTCCATTGGGTCTCCATTGCTTGGTGAAAACGGGGTTCTTGTTGAGAGAACATAGTGCGGAGTTAACAAACCGATTAAAAAAAAGGGGAGAAAAAACTGGTAAGTAAACACACCTCTTTTAATTAAGACCTCAACCTCATTAACTTTTTTTTTTTTTTTTATTCATTGCTGTTGCACCGGGATAATGGGCAGCTTCACTGGCAACTTCCAGCAGGCACAATCTGCCATATGTATGCACTACTGGAGCAAGAGGTCCAGGGGGAATACCACTGTAGCCCGATGTGAGCATGTTGCTATCTGGTAGCTCCATTTTAGACCTAGAGGAGCAAAATGCGACACGGGGGCAATTGACAATGAAAGAAAGTTTGCTACCTGGAGAAAACAGTTAGTGGCTAAATGTTAGGTGAAGTATTGGATCAGCAGGAGGAGCCGTGTAGCTGGGTTAACGTAGACAGGGGGAGCTTAGGGGTACCAGAAAAAGGAAGGCCACTTCTCCCCCTGAGTTCCTAGCAAAATTGCCAAGTTTTGGGGGAT